>CAUYON010086697.1:0-39620 GCA_963573935.1 Arctocebus calabarensis
GGAGATTGTCTTGCCCAAAGATGGAATTATGGTATCAGAACCTTTAAAAGCTCTGCACTCTAGGGAAGGAGCGAGGGGGTGGGGGTCTTGGTGTGTGCCACACCTTTGGGGGGCAAAACACAATTGTAAGAGGGACTTTACCCAACAAATGCAATCAGTGTTACATGGTTTCTTATACCCTCAATGAATCCTCAACAATAAAAAAATAAAAGCCCTGTGCTCAGGCTTGGCGCCTATGGCTCAAGCAGGGCTAAGGCACCAACCACATACACCTGAGCTGGCGGGTTGGACTCCACCCGATCCCCCAAACAACAATGATGGCTGCAACCAAAAAATAGCCTGGCATTGTAGTGGGTGCCTATAGTCCCAGCTACTTGGGAGGCGGAGGCAGGAGAATCGCCAGGAGTTGGAGGTTGCTGCGAGCTGTGATGCTACAGCACTCTACCCAGAGCGACAGCTTGAGGCTCTGTCTCAAAAACAAACAAACAAACAAACAAAAAACCCCTCTGTGCTCCTGCTCAGAAGCATAAATTTGGGTTTTAGAACCGTTGTCTACAATTTTCCTTCTTTGCTGGCAAAGTAATAAACTTCTCTTTCCTTCTTCCCCCATCTCTCCCCTCCAAAAGAATCATCACACTGTACCTTTTAAATGGATGTGGTTTTTCTTTAATTTTTTTTTCTTTTTACAATTTTAAAATTTACTTTATTTTTTGTTTTGAGACAGTTTCACTTTGTTGTCCTTGGTAGAGTGCCGAGGCATCACAGCTCACAGTAACCTCAAATTATTGGGCTTAAGAGATTTTCTTGCCTCAGCCTCCCAAGTAGCTGGGATTACAGGTGCCCACCACAGCACCCAGCTATTTTTTGTTGTTGTTGTTGCAGTTGTCATTGTTGTTTTAGCTGGCCGGGGCTGGGTTTGAACCCACCACCCTCAGTGTATGTGGCCAGCACTCTACCCAAAGGTGATGCCAAAATGGATGTGTTTTATATGTAAATTATACTTCAGTAAGCCTGTCAGCACAGATATGCTAAGCTTTTTCTAAGATGTATAGGGTAGACAGGAGTATCAGTGTTGATTGGCCAATTTTTTTTATGATAATTAAATTACAAGTGAGATTAAGTTTAAGTAGTTAACACTTACAGAGTACTTACTATGTTCCTGGCATCGTTCTGAGAGTTTCCACATATTAATTAAACTTCACAACAACTCTCTACAATAGAAATTACACACATATTGCCCTATTTAACACATGAAGAAACTGAGGCATAGAAAGGTTTAAGTAATTTGCCAAAAGTCACACATACGGTAAGTGGCAGCACCAGGACCCAAAGAATTTGGCTCCAGAGAGCTTCTTTCTCTTATGCTATAATACACACATGCTTCTCATTAAGACAATTTTGAAAAAGAAACCCCATTTCCTCCATAATTCAACCTCCTCTTCAAAAAACATTTTCATGTTTGTTCAGGCTTTTCCAAAGTGCATAAGTATTTTAACTACTCTATAATCCCAGTTTAGATACTGAGTAAGAGGAAGCCATTCCAAGTAAAAGATGAGCCTAATTTTGCTTTCCAAAAAGAAATGTATCCTTCTTTTTAAACTTATGAACATTTCTGATTTATTCATATTTTCATAAAGATATTTTAATGGCCACATATTTTAAAAATACATTTTATTCATTTCATTATTGGAGTGTGTAATTAGTGCAGTTCATGCTATAATGAGCATCTTCATGGAAGAGCACACTGCTTATTCTTTTTCCTGCTGAATTTTTTTGTGTAGGAATCATTCCCAGAGTACAGCTGCTTTCCCATATAACAAAGGGCCTCTGGCCCCCAAAGAGCCGAAGCTCTTATGCCAGTGTGAATGGGCTGCTGTTCAATTCGCTAGTTCCTGAAACTGGTCCCTGGCTTGGTCTTGAGGCTGCTGGGAAGATCATAGCAATTCTGGCAACTCTCCTCTGGCAGTTGGGAAGGACATGCTAGTAGAATCAGTTCTTGTGACCTTAAACGTGCCACACAGTCCGCCAAAAATTTTAATTAAGTTAGCCACCATAAACTATCATGGCCATTCCCCTCTACATTCCCCATCATTAGGTCTTGCCCAGGCTTTCCTTACCTCATCCCTAAATTATTGTATGTTTTCTAGTTGGCCTTATTTGTTTGTTTCCCCTTCTTCAGTTATCTTACACAAGGCTATCATGTTACTGTGGGGTAATGCTTCCTGTTTTCACAGCATGGAACACAAAGAAAATTTGAGCACCACTCTGAAATAAAGGGATGAGGCTGCCCTCTGATGGAGGTGCCTGGCCTTGTGTTTAGGGCCACCCACCCAAAGCCCCACCTACCTACCCTAGGGGTTAAAGCAAAGGTTCTCAATCCTAACTCCACCTTAAAATTACCCAGGACCTTTAAAAAATTCTTTTGCCGAGGCTGCTTCCAGGAGCAAAAGCAATAAAATTCATCCAGGGTTGAGAACCTCTGCACCAAAAGGTTACCTCGTCTTCATTAATTTCCTCAGCTTCTTCTTTTACTACAGTGCCTACCTTCTGAACAATGGGTACATGGTAGAGTTAATACACAAGGTCAAGGTCATGAACCAGGGTTCAAGGATCTCGGCATCTGTTCTCAACGTCACATGATGGTAAATTTTAACCTCACCAAACCGTCTGACGCAAGTGTCTCTGGGTTGCGCATACACAGCCCATTAGTTACAGTGGTGTAGTGGAAGTTCTAAGAAAGCAAGCTGGGCCTGAAGAAACGTGGGTGCCTCTGCGTATGTGGATGGTGGTGGTGGCGCAGTTAAGGGCGGAATCCAGCGGAGGAATATTAATAGGAGGCTGGAATTTAAAGGATGCGGTGCAGCCAGGGTTGCTTGAGGTAATAGTAGGGAAAATGGGCTCTGGGAAGGTAAGACAGGGTGGGAAGCTGAAAAGGACAGTGGAGATATTTGTTCTGCCCCTTCCACTCCTGATAACACCAAGGTATTTGTAGGGTTCACGGAGCACCCTCCCTACAAACCTTTCGGGAGGAGAGAGCTAGGTAGTGGATTGCGTTCAGAAACGTTCCCTCCTGCAGGGAGGAGGCCGCAGGCCCGGCTGCTTCCCTTTGTTCCTACTCAGTGACAGCCGGTACCCTCATATCTCCTGCATGACACTCGAGGGTGCCCCCGAGGGGGGTCCAAGCCCCGGGGTGGGGTCGTCACCCACGAAAGGCCCCGCAGCTCAGAACGCGGCCCGGCGCTGAGCTCCAGGAAGGACACACCGCCCACGGCCCTCGGCCGCCAGCCCCCGCGGGGCCTGCTGGGAAATGTGATTCCCCGCAAGGAGCCCTGGGAGAGCGGGGTGCGCGGGCTCCGGCGGCCGAAGGCCTCATGGCGACCCCACGGTCCCGGACTGGATGACCGAAGGCCCCAGGAGTGCTCACTCAGCCTTCGTCATGGGGCGCTCAATTGCCGGGTCGCTTTGCTTGCCTCTCACTTCCCTGAACTACTGGCTCCACCCACACCCGGCCCTCCGAAGATAAGGAAACGGTCAGAGGAGTGAGCACGTCACTGAGAACCCCTCGCGAACCACCCTCCTCCAGTCCCTAACTAGAATAAGGGAGGAAACGGGTAGGGAGTCTCGCCGCAAGCGAGACCATTTAGGTCCCGGCGCACCACATTAGGCCAGGCCGCGCGGTCAGGGGTCTGTCTCGCAGCTTAGTCCCTCGACCGTAACGGCCGCAGGAGCAGAAGCTGAGCCTCGCGCACGCGCCAGCCCCACCCCTCTCGCTCCGCTTCCTGGCGCGGGCGGCAAGGGGATAAACTGCCGAGGGCGGGACGACTGCAACCCCTATGTGTGGGAGGCAGTGCAAGGAGCCTGCGCTGGAGAAGGAGGTGCTCAGCTTGGAGGAGGAAATAGGGTCGCTGCGGTGGGTGGGATTAAGGTGAGGTGAGTGAGACACTGGCTTTGGGCACAAAGACATCACAAGAAGAGAAAACTTGAGACCAATATCTCTTATGAATATATACACAAAAATCCTCAATAAAACACTAGTGAATCAAATTCCGAAAAATGTAAAAATGATAATACACCAAGACCAAGAGGAATTTATCCCAGGGATGCAAGGTTAGTTTAACTTATGAAAATCAATTAACTCAATATACTACATCAATAAAATAAAGGGTAAAAAAAAAAGGGTCAACATCACATAGTGATCTCAATTAATGCAGAAGAAGCATTTCACAAAATCCAACACCCTACATGATAAAAATACTTAACTAGGAATAAAGGGAAACTCATTCAACCTGGTAAAGGGCATCTATAAAAATCCACAGCCAATATCACGGTCAATGGTGAAAAACTAAAAGCTTTTCCCTCTAAGATTAGGAACAAGAAAAGGATGCCTACTTTTGTTGCTTATATTCAACCTTGTTCAGGATGGTCTTGAACACCTGAGCTCAGGCAATCCACCCATGTCGACCTTCCAGAGAACGATGAGATGATATAAGATCAACGCAATTTCACTCCTAGATATATAGCTAAGTGAAAACCATATCCCACACAAAAAATCTTGTATATATAATATATATATTATATATATATATAAATATATTTTTTTTTCTTTGTAGAGACAGGGTCTCACTTTATCGCCCTCGGTAGAGTGCCATGGCTTCACACAGCTCACAGCAACCTCCAACTCCTGGGCTTAGGCGATTCTCTTGCCTCAGCCTCCCGAGTAGCTGGGACAACAGGCGCCCGCCACAACGCCCGACCCTTTTTTCTGTTTTGAAGTTCCTCCGAGGCTGGGTTTAAACCTGCCACCTTCGGTATATGGTATCGGCGCCCTACTCGATGAGCCACAGGCACCGCCCTTTTAATTTATTTTTTATTGTCCGGTATTCATTGAGGGTACAAGAAACCAACTGACACTGATTGCATTTGTTAGGTAAAGTCCCTTTTACAATCGTGTTTTATTCCCAAAAGGTGTGGCACACACCAAGACCCCACCCCACTCGCTTCTTCCCTCTCTCTGCTCTTCCTTTCCCCACACCTCCCTCATTCTTTCTCTCTCTGCTCACCCCTTGCCCCACCCCCATCGTGTCATTAATTGTCCTCTTATCAAAATTGAGTACATGGGATTCATGTTTCTCCATTCTTGTGATGCTTTACTAAGAATAATGTGTTCCACTTCCATCCAGGTTAATACAAAGGCTGTAAAGTCTCCATTTTTTTGTAATGGCTGAATAGTATTCCATAGTGTACATATACCACAGCTTGTTAATCCATTCCTGGGTTGGTGGGCATTTAGGCTGTTTCCACATTTTGGTGATTGTAAATTGAGCTGCAATAAACAGCCTAGTGCAAGTGTCCTTATGATAAAAGGATTTTTTTCCTTCTGGGTAGATGCCCAGTAATGGAACTGCAGGATCAAATGGGAGGTCTAGCTTGAGTTCTTTGAGAGTTCTCCATACTTCCTTCCAAAAAGGTTGTATCAGTTTGCAGTCCCACCAGCAGGGTGAAAGTGTTCCCTTCTCTCCACATCCACGCCAGCATCTGCAGTTTTGAGATTTTGTGATGTGGGCCATTCTCACTGGAGTTAGATGGTATCTCAGGGTGGTTTTGATTTGCATTTCTCTAATAATTAGGAATGATGAGCATTTTTTCACATGTTTGTTAGCCATTCATCTGTCTTCTTTACAGAAGGTTCTATTTATGTCTCTTGCCCATTGATATATGGGATTGTTGGCTTTCTTCATGTGGATTAATTTGAGTTCTCTATAGATCCTGGATATCAAGCCTTTGTCTGATTCAAAATACGCAAATATCCTTTCCCATTGCATAGGATGTCTATTTGCTTTGGTTGTTGTCTCCTTAGCTGTGCATAAGCTTTTGAGCTTAATTAAGTCCCATTTGTTTATTTTTGTTGTTGTTGCAATTGCCATGGCAGTCTTCTGCATGAAGTCTTTCCCCAGGCCAATATCTTCCAGTGTTTTTCCTATGCTTTCTTTCAGGATCGGAGCTACCAGCGAGATTGACTTTAAATTTACATCAGTATTCCTCAGTTTCCCCCAAACTCCTTGATCTTTTATAAGTTTTCTTACCTGACCTAGCTCTAAAGCTAATGCTTTTACTTCGTGTTTTTCTATTTAAAAAATTTTTTTAATCATTTTTTTGTTAAACTTAATACAACAAATGATTTCATCATCTGTCGACAATTTCTACACTGACTGATCATAAATTATGGCCCAATGAAGAAAAAAAGGAAAAACATAAAACTATAACTCAAACAGTAATATTAGATTAACAAATTCAAAGGTATGTTGATAGAACTATAATGCTTGCATCATTAACTTGTGGCAGTTGATTGAATGCAGAATTGCTTATAAATTTAATGTTTTCTAAAAAAAATTTTTAAAAATCTTGTTATAGCTATTCTTTAGGGACAGCTCTGCTTTATTTTTCCTTTTGTTTCTTAAGAAATACTGAAAAGATGGTATAACTTTCTGTCTTTGAATTTACCAAATGAAGATTTATTTTGCTTTTTAGCTAGTCTTGATGATTTTAAATCCTCAAGACATGTCCTGACTTAGACTCATACAAAATAAAGCAAGCAGGAAAAACAATGGAAGACTAGATGATTCTTCAGTCCCACTTTTAGCAGAAAAGGAGAAAGAGAGGAACATATGAGATAGACGAGGAGAAGGGACACTGTTGCCATCGGCCATAGTAATACCCAAGAAAATAATATTTTGAGTAGACATTTATAAATTATATTTTCACATAGAATGTATGACAAGAAATTAAAACGAACATTACAAATCACTCACTATTTTTTTTTAAATGGCATCTATGTTGTTACCAAAAAGTGAATGGTTCATAGTGAAATGAGCAGACTTCATGTCTGCAGGTTCTTGTGCTGACTTAGTCTGACTAGGCATATATTTGTTAGTTTTTACTGATGTAGCCACAGTGTCAGAGAGAAATTGAAATTGTTTGCACCTAAGTGAAATTGTTGCACCCCCATAAACAAAAATGAAGACGACATTGAGAAAAGGAAAGAAAGAAAAGACTAGAATTTTTTTTTGCTCAAATGCCCTGTATTAGTAGTCATGAAATTTATTCTAATAAACTTTCATTTATTGTTAAGAGTAACTGCTAAGGTCTGCACTTCTGAGCTTCTATACACAAAGAAAAAAGTTGGGACTTAACCCAATTTTAGGAATTACATAACTCATCATATCCCAGATCATAATATAGCTTTATAAGAAAAGACTGTCCGCTGTCCAAACAGACTAGAACTACAGCAAGGTCAGGTCATTCCGGGTGTGATGAACTTCTGTCAGTCACTACTCAGCCTGAGTATGTGCTTTCTTCATACCCGAAGAAGCTTTGTTGCCAGATAAAGTTTCAATCTAAAACATTCATTAATCTTTTGATTCTCTAAACCAGTGTTTCCAAAATTATTTTGAAAAAAAAATTGTGATCTTCTTTTCCGTTTCCTTCAGATGTCCATTTCCTGCACCCCCTAGATGTGTCAGGTCCAAATTGTCCTCACATCATCTCAATACCAATAGCAAGATTTCTAACCATCTTTGTATTGCCAATTATGGTTTTAAATCAGTCACTCAGGGTAGAGGTAAAGGTTAGAAAGTGTACCAGTGGCACATTTAGAAATTAGAATAACCTGGAGAACAGCATGGAAACAATTACTTATACACCTCATTTCAACTTTTCAAATCAATTTCACAATCCTTTATCCAAAGCCATTACATCAGTTGTATTTCAGAACAAAGGTTTGATTTTTTATTTTTTAATCTTAGCCAGTAATATGACCCTTTTTTTATATTTTAGGCAGCACTCATAGTAGGCTCTAGAACAACACACTGTAATCAAACACATTAATGTAAGAGCAACAAAATAGCTGAACTATCACACAAAATAGGATAAAGTCTATAAATGGACACTTAGCTTCTCTGGCCAGTTTTTGCTGCCAAAAAAGTTATGAAAATTTTTTGGCTTTCAGAAATATTTGGATGCCAACTTTCAGACAATAGATAAACCTATAAATGTTTTTCCTTCAGATATTTTGAAAGCGATCTTTTCACTATAGCTGCAAATATTAACGTATCATTGCTAAAACAAAACAAATGAACAAGCAAAAAAAAATTGTTGTCTTCTTAATGTTCATTTAAATTGGTTTTCAATAAGTCTTGAAGAGGCTTGAAGATTAGATACAGGGGCTAACACAGCTATTCTCTCCTTCCCCTAAATACAGGTCTAACTGAAATGACATGTGACTTCAGGAGGTTTAGACTAAAAAGGCATTTGCTAACAACATTATGACTTTGGAATTGTAGAACATTAAAGGAAAATGATCATAGCAGCTTAGAAAATAGTCCTCTCCATGAAAAGAGAAGAAATACACAGGAAATCTCATAACTGGAATGGTTATATTCAGTTTCTCCTTAAGGGAAAGAGTCCCCATATGATGCTGTGAATAACATTCTAAAACCATTAGGTCCTTCCTGTGGCAGACCCATCACTGGAGGTTCATTAATCCCAAATGTTTTTCCTCTTCTCATACATCACCCATACCCATCACCCAGAATGGGTCCAAGTGGCAGTTAGTATAAAATGGTGGCTAGTCTACTATTTCCACTTACCAGTTTCTATATTTATAGACTTTAAATGTGGTTAAAGTGTCTTATTTAAGAAAAATATATTGTTGACAATAACAGAGTAATTACACAGTCATTGCTTCAATCTGGCTATATAAATCATTGTGATTTAACCTACAGTAGTAATAAAAATAAATGATATTGTTTTTGGTTCATTACTGCTGATCTAATAAAATGTAATGAATTAAGAAATTTCCTGAGTAAAACAGTCTCATAAAAATAACAGTTTACTGATGGTGCTGCAACATCCAATGAGAATGAATGAAGACAAAAATAAGCATTTTAATAAAAATCCATCGTTAAGAAAATGTCTCCCATATTTTTTTCATCCCCTTTCTTCTCTTCCAAATGCATGTTTTGACTACATCCATAGAGATCATTACCAGGAACTATAGTCTCAAAATGATTGCTTGTTTATGTTGAAAATTTTAATAAAATTTCCAGGAACTCATGAGTTTCTGGGTAGCCTATATGAATTTAAGAAGAAAGACATATTCTATCTTTCTGGGAATGTCTATGTGCCAAGAACTAATTCTTGTTAATGAGCCAACAGTTATTAGAAAGGGGAGAACGATGCCTCTTTCGTTTGCAGTGTGGTGGAGAAAGGCCGCTCCAACTTTCCCCTGCTAATTTCTAGACTTACTTCCCCTCACTTTCAGTGTCTCTCCTCCTTAGCTTCTCCCTTTACACATGTACCCACAAACACCGACCACAGGAACACAAGGACTATTCCTTCCTATGCCAAAAATGAAGAAATTAGTTGAAATTTATGTTTCTATAGGTTCTGTTATAGTTCTATATGGCTTTCAAACATAATTACATGAGTTTCATCCAGTGTAACATTCCTAATCAAATTATTGCCTTCCTTTACCACAGATTTCATTTTCTTCCTGCTTATAAAAATGATGCCTGTTAATTGTGGCTGGAGAAAACAAACATCACTCAAAATCCTACTACCTCAAAGTGACTAATTTGGATATTTATCATATTTACAACTCTTCTATACCACACGTTTAGATATACAGAAAATAATTGCTTTTTCTTTCTTTTTGTTTTCTTTTTCAGTATTACTCTTCATTTAGACCTTTGGTTCCTCATTCCACCAGACTGATAGACAAATAAATGTGGCCTTGGCTCTTCCTCAAATCCCAGGTCTCCACAGAAACTCTGTCATGCTTTCTGGTCATACACAGCATAAGCACCAAGTCCAACTGATGTTTGGCAATTGTTTCACACAGGACACTGCTAAAAAGCAAAGGAGATTTGTTATTGGTAGGGTTGTTGAAAAAGCAGCAGGAGAGCAGCCATATAAAATGGTGCAGGTATACCTGTAACTATTTATTTCAACTGAAAACAAAGAAAATGTGCATAAGCATTTGATAATATCTAGTCATGAGCCCCACTGCTCCCCACTGTTCATCCGTGAAGGGATGTTCATATCGTTTTTCCTATGTAGTCAACAGTTTCAAGCATTGGTTTCTTAAAACATAAATGAAAACTTAGAGATGTGTGTAACCTCAGTGAGAATTAATTCCTAAGTTATGTATTACTCTACGTCTTTTAATATTGTGTCTTCAAATTCCTTAGGCATAAATTTGGAGCAATATGTGTTGAAAGACCCTCACTTTGTTTATGCAGAATACCACTTTTGTTTGTTTTAGATTCCTTGGGATTCCCTACCAAGATAATCACATCATCTGTTAACAGGGACAATTTTATTTCTTCCATTCCTGTCCACATTCTTTTCCTGTCTTTTTCTTGCTTTGTTACACTGAGTAGAAATAATACTACCTTTTTGGAAGGAAGTATGGAGACTGCTCAAAGAACTCATATTAGACCTCTCATTTGATCCTGCAATCCCATTACTAGGCATCTACCCGGAAGAAAAAAATACTTTTATCATAAGGACATTTGCACTAGACTATTTATCGCAAGTCAATTTATAATTGCCAAAATGTGGAAACAATCTAAATGCCCACCAAGCCAGGAATGGATTAACCAGCTGTGGTATATGTATACCATGGAATACTACTCAGCCATTAAAGAAGATGGAGACTTGACATCTTTTGTATTAACCTGGGTAGAGGTGGAACTCATTCTTCTTAGTAAGGCATCACAAGAATGGAGAAGCAAGAATCCAATATATTCAACTCTCATATGAAGGCAGTAGATGATCTAATACAAGGTGGGGGGTAGGGAAATGAAGGATGGGGAAGAGGGAAGGATGGAGAGAGATTTGGGGTACACAGTGTACGGCACACCTCTTGACAGCGGGACACAATTACAAGAGGGACTTTATCTAACAACCACAATCAGTGTAATCTAATTCTTTGTACCCCCAATGAATCCCAAACGATAAAAAAAAAAAAGTAAAAATCCAGCATTCTTTACTGAACTGAGTAGTGAGAGTAAACATTCTTTCCTTGCTCCCAGTCTTGGGGAAAGCACTTAGTCTTTTGCTGTTAAGAGAAATGGTAACTCTATGTACAAATGACTTAATACAAAATAAATTTTAAAAAAAATTCTATATGGTTACCAGAGGGAAAGAAAAAAAAGAGAGAGATAAATGGTAACTATAGGTTTTGGGTAGATGTTCTTTATCAATTTGAGGAAGTTCTTCTGTATCCCCCTTTCCTGAGAGTTCTATTAATGACTGTTGAACTTGATCAAATACTTTTTGCATTGATTAAATGATCATATGATTTTCTTCTTTAACCTGTTAAATGGTGAGATACATGGATTAATTTTTGAACATCAAGTCAACCTTCCTTCTCTGGACTAAACTCCAATTGGTAATTGTATATAAATCTTTTATGTAGGGCTGAATTCCTTTTGCTGCTATTTTGTTAAGGATTTTTGCATCTATAGTTATGCTGAAAATTGGTCTGTGGTTTTCTCTCTTTTCTCTTTGTTTGTCCTCTCTTTATCTTCTTTTATTTCAAAGTAATACCAACTTAATAAAAAGAATTAAGAAATATTCCAACTTCTTTTATTTTCTGGAAGAAATATATAGAATTGGCATTGATTGTACTATCAGCATTTGGGAATAATTATTCAGTGAAACCATCTGGGCCTTCTTTTTGAGTAAGTTTTGTAGTTATGAATAAAATTTTCTTAATAGTTATAGAGTTATCCCCATTGTCTACCCTTTTGCTGTCATAAGAGTCTTTTATTATATTTCTTATTTCATTATTGTTATTAGTAATTTATATTTTTAATCCCAGTTTTCCTAGTCATTCCCACTACAGATTTCTTAATTTTACTGGTTATGTTCAAAGAACCAGATCTTTTTCCCACTGTTTTTCTCTATCATTTTTCTGTTTTCTAATTCCTGACTTTCTGCTATTCTTCCATCTATTTGCATGTTTTTGGATTAATATTTCTTTTCTTCTTCTATGTTATTAAGTGGTGGCTTAACTATTGATTTGAGACTCTTAGCCTCAATAAATGTAAGCACTTGTTGCTATAAATTTCCTTTCTATAGAGCCATGGTTGCATTCCACAAATTTTGATTTTTGTGTTTTCATTTTCATTCAGTCATACATAATACTTTGCTTTCCTCAAGACTTCCTTTTGACCTATAAATTAATTAGAATTGTTTATTTTCTAAGCATTTGGAGATTTTTCTGACATTTTTCTGTTATTGATTTCTAGTTATTTCATTCTTCTATGTTCTCAATGTCTTATACCCATTTATTCTTTATCATGAGGAGAGGGATGTTGAAATCTCCAACCAAAATCATTCATTTATTTTTTCTTCACTTTTATCAGTTTTTGTTTCACATAATATTATAAGTCTATAATTTTGTACATACACATTTCTGATTGATATTTAGTACTGATACACACACACACATAATATACTTCTTTGTCTTTGGTAATATTCTTTGTTCAGGGTCTATGTTATCTGATAATGATATTGCCACTCTTGTTTTCCTTTAACTACTATTTACACAATATGTCTTTGTCCATCCTAAGTGGTCCAATGCCTTCTCTTCAGATTTTAGAGTGTCATGTTTATTTTATTTATTATGATAAGGGATTTTAGTTGTACTTAATGGGGGATATATACAAAACTATACCTTCCTGAAGTGAAAGTCAAATCCATGATGTTTTTATCTGGAAAAGATAGTTTTTAGTCTTAGAGTTTCCATTTGTGTTTTTGAAAACAGCTTTATTGAAATATAATTCACATTATAAACTGAACCAATTTGAATTGCATGCAATTAATTTTTTTTTCTTTTTTTTTTTTTTTTGAGACAGAGCCTCAAGCTGTCACCCTGAATAGAGTGCTGTAGCTTCACAGCTCACAGCAACCTCCAATTCCTGGGCTTAAGCGAGTCTCTTGCCTCCGCCTCCCAAGTAGTTGGGACTACAGGCGCCCGCCACAAGGCCCGGCCATTTTTTGGTTGCAGCTGTCATTGTTGCTTGGCGGGTCCAGGAGCTGGATTCGAACCCACCAGCTTAGGTGTACGTGGCTGGCGCCTTAGCCCGTTGAGCCACAGGCACCGAGCCGCAATTAATTTTTTGTATATTAATAGAGTTGTGAAAAATCACTGCAGTCTGATTCTATAGCATTGTTTCCCATGAAGTAAACATATTACCCATTATCATTCAGGCTATTTCCCCACTAACTCCATCAGCCTTAAAAGATTATTAATCTACTTTCTTTTTCTATAAATTTGCTTATCTGTTCCATTTTATATAAATATAATTACATAATATATGCTCTTTAGTCGTTGGCTTTTTTTCACTTAACAAAATGCCCTCAGTGATTATCCATGTTGTAGTAATGCATTGTTGCTTCATTTCTTTGTCTTGATGAATTATATTCCATTGCATGGGAATTATTGATCTATTCATCTAACAGTTGATGGACATTTTGGTGGTTTCCTCATTTTGGCTATTTTGAATCATGCTGCTGTGAATATTCATGTACAAGGTTTTATGTGGACAAATTTTTTACTTTTCTTGGCTATATACTTGAAGTGGAATTTGAAATATACCATACTATTTTTCAAACTTACTGTACTATTTTATATCCTCACTATTAAAGTATTATGGTTCACATTTCTCTACTTCACTGCCAATAGTATTTACAGCCTATTTTGATTGTAGTTACCCTAGTGGGTATGAAGTGATATTATCTTGTGGTTTTGATTTGACATTCCTAATGACTAATGATGTTGAGCATCTTTTCATGTACTTATTGGTTATGCACATAGCTTCTTTGGGGCAAATTGTTTATTCAAATGCTTTTCCCAAAAAGTTGTCTTTTTATTACTAAGATAATTAGAATACAGGAACTTTATCAAATAAATGCCTTGGAATATTTTCTTCCATTCTTTGGGGTGTTCTTTGTTTGTTTGTTTTCTTGATGGTTATGTACAACAAAAGTTTTAATTTTTATGTAATTGATTTAGTTTTCTTTTGACACCTGTGCTTTCCTTATTATGTTAAAGAAATCATTGCTTAATTAAGGCCCCCCCAATTTATTACTGTTTTCTTTTTAGAATTCTATAGTTTTTTCTAATTTTCTTTATTAAATCATAACTGTGTACATTAATGCATTTATGGGGTATAATGTTTTATATACAATTTGAAATACTGGTTTTATATACAATTTGAAATACTTACATCAAACTGTTGAGTTACAGATTTCATAAGGAAGTGAGGGTGCCTATATATTGGTTTCATAGTAGAATTGAGTACATTGGATACTTTTTCTTCCATTCTTGAGATACTTTGCTAAGAAGAATATGTTCCAGCTCCTCTATTAGGTATATATTTAGAGTTTTATAGCTTTAACTTCTACTTTTACATTTAGGATCTATTTTGAGTTAATATTTGCGTGTGGTAAAAACATGAAGGCTCAACTTCAATATTTTTCCCGTGTATATCCAGTTGTCTTAGCACCATTTGCTGAAAAGGCACTTTAAGAAACTGAACTGTCTTAGTATCTTTGTCAATAAGCAAGTAACCATAACTATAAGTGTTTATTAGTAGACTCACACTTCCATTTTTTTGATCTATGTCTATCCTTATGAGGGTACCAGAGAGGGCTGACTGGATTTTTGTAGCTTCGAACTAAGTTTTGAAATAAGATGTTTGAATATGCCCAACTTTGGTCTTATTTTTTAGATTGCTTCGTGTATCCTGGGTCTCCTAACTTTACACGTATATTTTGTGATCAGCTGGTTAGTTGAGGCAAGGAAGATAGCTGAGATTCTGACAAGGATTGCATTGAATTCATAGAATGATTTGGGGAATATTGTCATCTTAACAATACTAATTCCTCCAATATGTAAACATAAGCTGTCTTTCCATTCATTTGTGTTGTCTTTAATTTTTCCCATAATGTTTTCTGGTTGTCTGAGTTCTGCTCTTCTTTTGTAAACCTTATATCTAGTTATTTTATTTTTGATACTATTGTAAATGGAATTATCTTTATTTAATTTTTAGAATGTTAATTGCTTTTGTATAAGAATGTAATTAACTTTTATGCTTGTTTCTGGTATCTTGCTAAACCCATTTATTCATTCTAATAGTGTTTTAGTAGGCTTATTAGGATTTTATATGCACTAGTTCATTTTATAAGCAAATAGAAATAGTTTTACTTCTTCCTTCCTTTACTGAATGTGTTTTATTTCTAAATTGATTTCTGTTTTTTCTCTTTTTACCTAAAAAATGAGGTGACGTTTATAGCTTTAGCTAGGACCTCCAATGCAATGTAATATAAAATCAAAAAGAGTATACACTTTTATCTTTTTTTGTGATTGTTGGAAAAATATTGCACCCAGTGTGATGAGACCTGTGGGTTTTTCAGAGATGCCCTTTATGAGTTTGAGGATGCTCCCTTCTCTTCTACTTTTTGACAATTTTTTATCATGAAAGGGTGCTGGATGTTGTCAAATGCTGTAATTGCATCTATTATACAGATAACATGATTTTGTCCTATTTTCTATTAATATAGTATGTTATATTAACTGACTTTCAGCTATTAAACTAGCCTGCATTCCTGGCATAAAATCCATTTGGTTGTTGTGTCCTATCCTATTTGTGTTTTGCTAAATTCTGTTTTCTAGTGTATCGCAAACAAACAAACAAACATACCATGTGTGCACTTATAAGGAATTTACATTGAGCTGTATATTTCTTGCACAAGTTTGTATAGTTTGAGTCTCTGGCCTCATAAAATGAGAAGAGTTTCCTCATCTTCTATGTTGTGAGAGTTTATGAAATTGGGTATTATAATAATTTAACTCGTGAAATTATTATTTTTTAAAAATCACCAGAAGCTTCTGAAAATTCCCCTAAAAGAGACTTAAATACTCAAGAAAATCTCCTCTGTCTCAATGGGAACGTGAAGAGGTGGTCGCATATAAGACTTGCTCATTGCCCCCCACCCCCAGCCCTGGGTTATAGAGCTTCTACCCCGGGCTGTGTGCCCAAGAAGATGGTTCTGCTGTCCCCAATGACTCCCAGTCGGAGGTGAGGGCTCCCTCAACCCCATACTCGCTCAGCGTTGTGTTGCAGGAGCGTCCACACCAGGCGGTGCAGCTGAGAGGAAGCAGCCACTTCCACCATTCAGCTTCCACTTGGCTGGCGAGAGCTCAGCCTCAGCCGAAGTGCGCTAAAAATAGCGGCCCTCCCTGACTGCCCTGCAGCGCTTGCTCCCAGAACCCGGCTCGGTGTTAGGAGGAGCAAGCAGAGAACACCAGGGCATGCCACTTACACCCCTGGGCCGCTGGTGTTATCTCAGGGAAAAAGGGTCACAGGCCTGAGCTCTGGTATCGTGCACAGGAAAGGAAGGAGAGAAAGGGGCCCATAATGAAAGAAATCGCCACGGCTACATCTGATGCAGCTACATTTGTTTTGCAACAGAGTAGAGAACGCCATGTCTAAGGACAAAAATGGCGAGCCTGGGGAAGAAGAAAGAGGAGCCTGATAGCTATGATGAAGCAGAGGAGCGGAGCAGCCAGCAGCTTCACAGACACCACCGAGAACAGCACTCCTGCAGCGTGCACCCCTCCCGCGGGGGAGGAGGTTTGGGGTGTGCTAGACCGCACCTGTCAGGAGCCATCCAGGTGGGAAGCAGGGCGGGCCAGACGGAGTCCGGGCGCCACACATGGAATCATGAACTTGAGCCGCGCTGGCGGGAGGGCTTCAGCACAACAGTAACTACTCCCCCGGATCCAGATGTAGTCAGGACTCCAAAGGGCGCGCCTTCCATCCTCACGACTATATCAGCAATATATTCAGTTAGTGGAGGTTATAACACCCAGACGGGAACCCCTACAATCTTGTTGTCCAACATGACGTACAGGCGGAGCCCTACTAAATCACAAACCTTAGTATGTTAGTATTCTAGCTGTACAGCCATTTGTTTCTCCCTCTAGCATTTATTGTGCATATTACAGCCTCCAGTATATAGTCCGCCAGAGCTCTAGCTACAAATAAAACCAGGAAACCAATATCTTTTGTTTGGGTTAGCCTTGCCCTTGTGTTTCTGAACTGGAAAATAGAGTCTGAGCAGAGAGATGAAAGGTATTCCTGACACCTTCAAGAAAGCATGGGTGCTGCTGCTCCTTATACCGAGAAAGGACTATCGTTTGTTTGGTTCTGTGTAGTTTCATCAGCCTTAATATTATGGAAATTGTGTCCAGATTTTGGTAATGGTGTGATAGCTATAGTTTTCAAGATTGTCAGTTATCTTCAGTTATCCTATATCTAAGATATTTTAGCGGGGCATCAGCCAGAATATCTTTTCTTGAATTAAAACATCAATTTTCCACCTTTTAAAGTGAATATATAATCACCCGTGGAGGTTTATTTTTTGCTGTATTTACGTTCTATTTTCTAAATTTAATCCCTTCTAAACATTATTTGAAAGTTATAATATGTAGTTTCTACATGTGATATGCATTGATACTAGAAGGACTGAGAGTGGAGAAAAGCACAGCACTTAGACTTTCTCAATTCATAAGAGGTACCAGAAATAGTGCTGGATGAGTTTTCATTTGTTTTATTCTAATTCACCATTGAGTTTGGTAATATTATCCCTATGTATCACATTGTAGAAATTAAAGTTCAAAAATGTTAGGTAATTTGTTCAAGGGTACACAACTATATATCAGTTCATGTATGACCTGGGAGCAGTATGATAAAGTAGATCACGTATTATTTAGCATCTGTTCATTCCTAACCTACAGCTCTCAGTTCCAGATTTTAAATGAATTACTTAACAGAAAAAAGCAAAAAAAAAAAATCCCTTTCAGCTCTCAGTTCCAGATTTTCAACAAATTGTTTAAAATAAAAAAAACTCCTCCCTTCTAAGTCATTTGCTTTTATTTAGAGAGATTTTCTTTTTTGCTTTGTGTCAAGAACTCGTGCACAATATATTCATAGATAACATATACATAATTCTACTCTCCAAACTGAAAAAGAATGTTCACAATATCTGTGAAACTACTGCTGCATTGCTAGTTGTGAAATTCAGCATTCTCATTTCTTCGTCTATCTACAAGCTTCTTGGTCATGGATTGGACTCCTGAATTACCAGTTTATAAGAGGATCCTGCTACTCAAAGCTTACAAATCTAATAGGAGGGTCCCATCTCCATCATAAAGAGAAACACTTTTACTTTCCTACAAGCCCTTGCTTCCTTGGATATTTTCCTGAAAAAATTGACTCTGGGAAGGTTTGGTGGAGGCAGGCCTTGTGCTTTAAGCGACAGGAGGGAACCTGGAAACCTAAAAAAAAAGAGTCTAGGGCGTGTGAGTAAAAGTCTCAGAAAAAGGACCAGTGACGGTTTTGGAAGAACTCACTGTGTGAATCAACTCAAGAGAGAAAGCTTGGCCAGGATGGCACTAATAGGCTCAAAAGTAAAACAAATAAGTGGTGTGAGTCCTGCTAATGGAGAGCTTGGAAGGTATCAGTCAGGAATTTATCTTTGATCCGGAGGGCAATGGTTAACATCCTTGAACTGAATGAATAGACCCTTTCCCGGCAATGTGGTGGCTATGCAGGGCTGTTCTATGACACTTTTAGTCATTGAAAACTAGCAGCCAGCAAAAGGGAGAAGAGACAAACAGGCCACTAAATTCAATGAGGAGAGAAAAGCAGTCCATTTTCATGTCATTGATTTCTACAGTTTGTTCACCTGCTTGTTGAGGGTCGTTTCATTCACTTGCTATTCCTCTTTTTCCCACTGCTCAGCACTTCTCTCAAGTACTGTAGAGTTAATGATTGAGTGTGACACTTTCTTTCTGGGGAAGTTAGGCCACTGGGGGAGAAGGGGTGTGTAGTGAAGGACAGTATGTGCTGTTTAGTAACTTATTCTACTCGTGCATAAGAAATTCATTGACCAGAAAGGGTTAATGCCCCTCCAAATGGCTTAGCTTAATCTCCAAGAGCAATTGGTTCATTGAAGGATCTAGCCCATTGAGTGCATGATAGCAAGGAAGCCCATACAGCTCTTCACCAAGTCTGGCGCAGTGAGGTTAAACCCAAGGGCATACAAAAGGTCAGCAGCACAGTCTGGAATAAAATCTCAGTCTCCTGAACCTCCTTAAAGTGCTCTCTTCACTCTACTAGGTTTCTTTCTCTTATGAGCTATGAGAAGAAAATTTAAGAAAAGAGAAAAAATTAAGGTATCAAGTTTTTAAAAACTAATTGCAGTAAATCTTTCAGACCCATAGGAGGAATAAATATGGAAACAGATGGAATAGATTTTACGTACAAGTTAAGCTAAAATTTATAAGTACTTAAAACACAGCAAAGTAGCAGAAAGGCCAGCCTACCTTGTTTTAGGAATGTGCATAGAATGCACTTATGCCCTGCAGTCTGAACAAAGCTGTTTCTCCTTTGATCAATTTGAGAGACAATAAAATTAACATTGTTTCTGAATTACACACACACAAAAAGAAAGATATATGGAACAGATGGACATTTTAACAAATAAAAATTATGATTATAAATAAAAGAGCTAAAAATTTAAAGAATTATGCCTCTTATTTGCCAAGAAGGTAGTATAATGGAGATGTTAACAGTCCAGGATTGAGAATTAAAGGCTTGAGTTTGCATTCTTGCCTTGTCACTTTCACTAATGGTGATTAGGGTCATTTAATCTTTTCTGCCTCAGATAACTTATTTGGAAAAATGGTAATAACAGTAATAGTAGTCAGTTCATAGTGTTCGCTGAGAATTTAATGAGATCGTGCATATAGAGTATTTAGGATGATGCGTGGCACATGATAGACACTTGTTACGAGTTAGCTCTTATCCTGGCTTATCAAAGGGCTATCTGACTTATAGCAGAGGCTGGAGGACAAGTGTGGGTCTAGGGAAGTACTTCCTGCTTTTCGCATATATATTGCAATAATAGTAGTTATTTATTATCCAAGTTAAGAATCCAGAGGTACACTGTTAAAACATATATATATATATATAAATTATTGGCATAAGGTTAACAGTAATATAATCATGGACATGTCATATGCATAACTGGAGAAATCAAAACTGAATCTAAAAAAATAGAAAGCCATCTACTAACTTCATATTAGAATTTAGTACATTGTATTCTTGCTTCTCCATTCTTGTGATGCTTTCCTAAGCAGAATGTGTTTCGCCTCCATCCAGGTTAATACATTAGATGTAAAGTCTCCATTTCTTTTTAGTGGCTGAATAGTATTCCATGGTACACATATACTACAGCTTGTTAATCCATTCCTGTGTTGGTGGGCATTTAGTAGATGACGTAATATAAGAGGTGGGAGTGGGGACAGGGGAGGGAGGAGGGGAGTGGAGAGGTCATGGTGTATGGCACACCTCTTGGGGTGGAACTCAATTCCAAGAGGAACCTTACCTAACAAACACAATCAGTGTAAACTGAGTTCTTTGTACCGTCAATGAATCCCAAACAACAGAAAAAAAAAAAAAAATAGAAAGCCAAGGCAGAATATCTAAAGAAATATGGGGAAACTGATAGAACAAATTTATGGAATATGATTTAGATTTTTAGATCATTACAAATATGTGTTAAAAATATTTTATAAATTTAAACCTTAAATTACTAAACGCCTAGCAAATATGTTCTCCCTTCTAACTGAAATTCTAAAAATTAATTAAAGACTCAGGGATGTGATAAACTGGAAAAGAAGACTTTTAGGAGACGCGTAGCCCTTTTTTTCCTCTGCTGCCCATTGGAATAAGTGTTGTCTTGGGCCACACATTAAATACACAAACACCAAAGAAAGCTGATTAGCAAAAAAAAAAGGTCTGTGCATACTTTTTATGGTATCTGACAAAAAAAGTCCTCACAAAATCACCATGCAGGCCGCAGGTTGGACACCCCTCATTTAGATCAAAGCTGTATCTACAGAAAATGCAAATTAAGGACTCTAAATCTGATCGATAAAAATAGTTAAGCATAAGATAATTGAGGTCAAATATATCCTTTTATTCAAAAAGATTTCTAAGTCCAAATGATCTATATTTCTTCCCACAATCTCTATCTTGATGATATAGTTTCATGGAGGACATTATCCCATATGACAATGGTGGTGGTCTGTGGGCAGTGGGCCTGGCTCCCCACTACTCAGACTTTTAACCAATAATTTTGCCTTCTCCTGGATCAATAATCTGTGAAACGCCACCAAAACTCTAGAAAATAATTGTGTATGTGTTTGGGTGTATATATGTATACATGTCTTTGGGAAAGGGGTATATAATGTTAGATCCTTTAAAAATACATGACATCAAAATGACTAATTGCTATTAACTACTGTATGTGGGTCTTCATTTTTGACCACTTTTTCCTGATTCAAGGTTTCATTTTGATCTTTAAATTACTTTTGTTTTATGGCCCCACGACAAGCCCTGGTCTATACTCCTCTCCTTGCACACTTGATTCTCTTATTCTTGATTTCTTGTATTATCCCACAACTTTATCTAGCCAAGGCTAGGTGCTGATACGATTTTTTTTTCCTTTCTGATATTTTACTGCACTAAGTAGCTTCTGTAGCTACTTGGACTTAGGCTTACAGACTGAGGACAGAGACAAAGCAAGTGTCACTTCAAGGAGTTAAAGGTCCCAAAAGACAAAAGATGAGAACTGAATGGCACTGAGTCTGCGTGATACTCATATTGAACTTTTTATGGGCAAATGTCATAATGCCCATATTTTTCATGATAGGGAAGATTGAGTTTACATGACATGTACAGGCACAATTTATAATCCCTACAATATCCAGAAGAATATTGTGTCTAGAGGAAATGTATAAATGTTGGGGTTAATTTGGTCATATTCATCTTTTCTACCTTCCCTTTTTGTCTTTATCTTCTGTTAATTCATATTAATAACACTCATATGAATATTTACATTTTCCAAAATAATAATGGACATAGTAAGAATTTTCTTCCTCCTTGTAAGTAACATTGACTTTTCTTCTGACAATTCCTGAATCATCATTGCTTAGAATTCACTCTACTGTGGCTATGTTACAACATACTTCTCTAGGCTCCACTTTTCAAAGAAGTCTGAGAACTTAAAATCTAGAGGTTTATTTTGCTAGATTGCCACTTTTCAATCATGGAAAACCCTTGATTATTTTTTTCTCTCTCTCTCTCTCTTTTTTTTTTCTTTTTACATTTCTAGGTGGAAAAAAGCTCTGAGGCAGGGATTCACAGCTAGGGGTGATTCTATGTTTTCACTTCCACCCCAGACATTGGGCAAAAGTTGGCTACATTTCAGCTGTCACAACTGATGGAGGTACCATTGGAATCTAGTCAGTAGATCCTTGAATGGACAGGACAGACCCCTACAACAAAGAATTATCCAGTTCAAAATGGTGATGATGGTGAGGTTGGGAAACTGTGCCCAAGGGTGACATCCTGTCTCACTCATCACGTTTTATGCTCTGTTTCTGAGGAGACAAGGAGCGGCAGCTTATTTAGTTTGCAAGTGTAAACCAGACATGCTTGCTGCAGCCTGTCCTTTTGCTTTTCTCTCTGGACTCTGACAACCTACAGAGAAGGTGGGTTTCCACCTGCTGTCAGCCATGTGATAACGTTAGTGGAGTAGGCTGTGCTCCTACTACTGCAGGACTGCAGGGGAATTGTTTGTTGTCTGTTTGGTGGTAATAGGAGGTGGGTGGGCGACTTCAATTCAGAGGAGCCTTAGCAAGCCTATTAGGACTTATCTAAGCTATGTCCTTCACTATGGCTTTTATCAGTAATAAAGCTGACATTTTGATCTGTAACTGTCTGACTCCTATATCATTCCCTGTAAATTGGTTCTGATCTCAGGTTGGGAACAGTGGTGCTATTTTTGACCCCCTAAAACCCAAAATCTGTTACTGTCTGATGGTTCAGGATCTTAATGGCTTACCTCCAGGATTCTTGCCCTGATATGTCAAAGGATCTCACTCAGACAAAGACTGCCAAAATATAATGCTAACTAATTTATATAAGATGCACACATTATGGCTGAAATTATCAAAATGAAAATACTAGACAACAATTTTAAGCTTTCTTTTTTGAATATAGTATTTTGATTTTTATGGTTAAGGAAAAAAGAAACTTTATTACAAAGATGTGCCTTGAGATATTTTTTTCCCCTTAAAATGGCAGTTGATTGCTAATTCAAAAAGTGTTTAAAAAACTCATGTAACTATAAGCATTTTATAGCCATCTTTATGAATTTTCCTCACTGTTGATTGATTGACCTACGATAATGAATCTTGGGTAATAAGAAGCAAGGCATAAAAAAAAAAAAAAAACATACTTCAGAGTTTGTAGTTAAAAGGAGAGTGAATGAAATTTGTCCAATAGGATACTATGGTCCTAACCTGAAATAGACCTGACAAGATATTGCAGTAAAATAATGAGACTGACTGCTTAAATCCACACTCAAAATTTAGGTCCCTGGTTTTGTCATACCAATATTTGAGAAGAGTATATTATTCTTAGGACATTGCAGAGAGCAATGCTATTTTAAGTGAAAAAGAAAGACATTGTATATGTTAAAGTCAAATGCCCAATGACTTTCGGTCAGTCAGAATATGCTTAGTACATCTAAGATGCACTTGAGGCTCATGCCACATATTCCCTTTTCTTCTTTAGTGTCTCTGTGCTCTTGTAGTTATGCAACCAGGCAGAGAGTCAGGGAATTCACGTTTACTACCTCTTCAACAAAGATCAGAGAAGACAGAAAATTGCCCAGTGTTTTTTACCCTTGTACCTAAATAAGATATATGTCACTTCCGGGCCAAGAATGTCAATGACCACACCTATCTTCAAAAGAGGTGGCAATCTCACCATATACCTGTAAGAAAAAGAAAACTGAAATGTAGTGAGTGCCGTGAATGGCTATACATGTGACTATGTGCCATTCCCAAAATTCTGGAGAAAAGCAATTGCACTTGACAGCTAATCATGAAATATGCTTTCCATCAATGACTATGGTAATTTACCAAGTGCCCTGAACTACCAAAATAATCAGGATATCACAAAGTACTTTCACGTAGGAAGGATTTTATCATCTTATTTTTGGATGTGCAGCATTAAACATTTAATACTCCAGACTCTCTGTGACCTATACAGCCACCGTGGTTCCCCTCTCTGCTCACCTCAGGCACTGCCGTGTACTAACATCATGTACATTGCCATTTGAGAAGACCATGTATTGCATTGTATTCTCACAGGTACCCAGTTTGAGTCGTCACGGTGTCCTGATGGCATTTTCCTAAGACAAAAGTACTACTTCTTTATACTTTTTTTACTTGTGTCTTCAATTTCAGGGTAATAGGTTTCGAACTAATACTATGGGGAAATGGTACCTTCAGCACAAAGCCTACAGGAAAAATGAAAGGTTTTTCTTACAAACTTGTTAGAAAATCTCCTGTTAGAGTCCAATTTTCAAGCCAATTTTAAGAATATCGAATATATAAAAATGAATGCTTAGGAGATTTAGGTTCTCTTTGAGACTATGTGTCATTCGGATACATCTCTGGACCATTTTGAGTCTCATTTCTTTTCTCATTAAGTATGGGAAAGGGATAATTCATATTGTCTTTATTTATATCATTCTCATACATGTCAACTGTAATCATTTCTGTGAAGGTGAGGGGCAATGTAGAGTCTGTAATGAGGGGTTGTTGATCAACAAGAGGAAAGAAGAAGCATAAGTAAAAAGAAGAATGGAGAAAATAAGGAAGTAGACAAGGAAAAGGAGGAGAAATGGTACATATACCACCCCATGGAAGTTATGCCACGGTTGAGGGCAAATGTGGACGCTGACATGGGAGACAGCAAGATTTCATGAACATTGCCCCACCCTAACAGTGGGGAGACACACAATTTTCCAAACACTCTTTGAGAATGGAAAGTTTATGGTGGTTTAAATGTTATATTCTAAATCATAACTTTTAGCCATTAAACAAATGTTCCAGAATAATGTGGTGACTTTATACTTTTCTTGTTTAATTGCCTAAATCTGGACACTCTCGGATATCTCTGTGTACAGGAGGTGTATTACTCTACAAAGTCTTTAGAACACAGACAAGTCCTTGCTGTGTTCTTTAACAGTGATAAAAGAAGCCTTGGAAGCCATGCAATCAGGGGAATTAGAGGAAATGCTCATTAAAACAAATTTAAAAGGTCTAATGATTAAAATATTGATTAATTAGCCAAACATCGATTAGCAGTCACACTTTATCAACTACAAAGTTTCTAATTACTACACCATTATTCCATAGATTGACCTGTTCTTTCCCGTCACTTATGACGAAGAACAATTTTTTGTTAAGTGGGTTTTGGATTTTTGACCTGTAAAATTTTAATAGGGAGTGCAAAGTGAGTGTCGTGTGTGGTTTGGCATTTTATTCACCAAGGGACTGATAGTTACTGTCTCTACTTAACCAGAAGCACAAGAGTGCAAGAGGGATATAAACACTAAGGGATTAAAGTCTTACCATCTTCTTAATCAAGGAGAAAAAGCTACATGTTCATCCATTGAATAGGGACAGAAGAAAATGGCTGCCCTTTCAGTTGATATGCATTGATGGAATGATAGGCTTTCAACTGTGATCTATAAGTGACACATTGTCCAGAAATGGGGAAACATCTTGAGCAATGTAAGGGGTTGCTATGTCATTAATTTTGTGCAATTTGAGAGCTGGTTAAGTTATGTACGGAAGGCTTTTGCTCCTGCGTTTAGTATAGGGCAGACAGGTAAGGAATGGATGATGGAGAGGAAGGGAAGGAAAGTCAGGACAAACTGGAGCTGGGATCTGTGTTTCTCTCTGACTCCGACTGCGCTGATGCAGGTGAGCGGCAGGAGAAGCTGGCACTCTTCCCATTGGGTTTCAGAGACGCTAAAAGAGAAGCGTGTGTGGGAGCCGCAGTTGCTGCAGGTCTGGCTCCTGCCCAGCCCAACATGGTGAGTCAGCGGAGCAGGACCTGTTGTGAGCTGCCACAGACATGAAGAGTGTGGAAACGGTTATCCCTGTCCTCCTGCTTTCTGAATCTTGCAGTCAATCCTAAGCCACCATTCCCAGGGAAGGCTCTTATGGGAAACAAAGCTTGAGCCTAACTATGTTGTCACACACAAAGCAACAATGATTTTAATCTGCGGCTCCGCAGTCACCAACCACTGGGGACATCTGCGCCCGGCTTCCATTTTGGAGAGGGTCCAGAGCCAAACCAGCAATACTTCCTTTCTGTGTAAGGACCCTTAATTACAGATGTTAAGCAGGAAAAGAGAAACCACACCAGCCCAAATAACATACCCCATTTTTAATATTTCAAACGGCAATTTCTGTCATCTGGCAAAGAAGATCTTGTGGCTCTCCCTAACTATCTGTTTAAATTTGCAGAGGCAGGGTTCATACCCCAATTCACCAAAAGAAAAGGCCAGTACGCCACGCAGGGTTACAATCTCAATATAACTGTCTGTGAATGCCATGGCAGGTTTGCTCCTGATGAGATCAGCTCGAAGGCCAGAAAGCAGATTTACTGCATGAACGTCAACGAGCAGGGGGAGCACCTTTCTGATCATACGTATGCTTGACAGCCAAAAGGTGCCTACAACCTTATTGCCAAATATATACCAGCAAGAAAGGTCCTTGTGAAAAATGACATCCTGGAAACAATTCAGAGCAGAGCATTGGGCTGACAAGCCCAACAGCCATACTTAGTCTGGAAAGGGCTGGGATTGGGAGCTGGTGCTCTATGGGTCACTTGAGTGAGAGGGCCTCCTGCAGGTGGGAGCTGGTGCTCTATGGGTGCCTTGAGGGGCAGCGCCTCCTGCAGGTGGGAGCTGGTGCTCTATGGGTGCCTTGAGGGGCAGCACCTCCTGCAGGTGGGAGCTGGTGCTCTGTGGGTGCCTTGAGGGGCAGGGCCTCCTGCAGGTGGGAGCTGATGCTCTAAGGGTGCCTTGAGGGGCAGCACCTCCTCCAGGTGGGAACTGGTGCTCTATGGATGCCTTGCAGGGCAGGGCTTTTTGCAGTTGGCTTCTGAGTCCTGCCAAGGGACCATGTTTTAGAAACAGCTTATTCCGAAGTGATCAAAAGAACTGGCAGTAGGCCCAGATAAGAGTTGTCTTGCCTGCTTCTGTGAGTGAGGAGGCAAGAAATAAAGGGACATTGACGTGTACCGCCAGCCAAGTGAACAAGCTCCCTGTCTGAAGAGTCCCGGCGTTTCATGTATCTGAACGAGGAATAGCGGATAGGACGGAAGGGCCTTTTGCTACTAGCTGTCTTACTGATGCCTGGCAATAGGGTATCAAATTTGCCCCTCAGCAATCCAAGCCAAATGATACACAGTGAAAGGCAGTAGTTAGGGAATTAACTAGATAACTCAAGTCTTAATTTTATTTTCTAATTAATCTAGACACTTCAGATGAGGTTTTTGTGGATTCTGATAATAAAGATTGCTAAAATGTGGAAACAGCCTAAATGGAAAAGGCAACTTTTGTTTTTATTATCAGACCATGTTTACTCTAAGGATGTGGTCCTTTTAAAGTCTTAGCTTTGTGCATTGGTTTGGAGTCTAGTCTCTGACACTACTAAAATAAAGGCCTTGTCTCCTATGGCCATGAAATCCCAATTCTTATTTTTTTAATCTCAATAGAAAACCTTCACTGCATTCCCATTACAGTCCCAGTATCAGTTCACATTTATTATTCTGTTTTTGGTTCCCTCTTTGAGATTTTCCTCCCATGTTTTCCTTATTTCCATAAGAATTCAGCTGTACATGTAAGGAAATTTTGCACATTCTGTGGATAACTTCTGGATATTGTGCTCTGTAAAATTTCATATGACCTAGTCTGTATATTGTTATTCAAAGTAGAGTGAAAAGAAGGAAATTGATTAGCATTTACTGATCCCTTTGCCCTGCCTCATGTATAGCGTTTATACCGGGACTTTCATACACATCACTTCTCTTACTCTTTACAAGAAAAATTAGGGTGGAAATATTAACAGTAATGTGGGTAGATAGGTATTTGTGTAGAGTTCACTCTAAAGGCTATTACAAAAATTCTGGGCTTCCACCAATGTTCTTGGAAGTGTAGTTTCTCTACTGGAAAAAGGATTACCAATGTTCTTGGAAATATAGTTTCTCTACTGGAAAAAGGATTAAATATTTATTAAATATGCTTATTTGTTATAATCTATAGCAACATGGTTAGGTAATTAGTGTGCCCTGGAGTTTTGTTAAATTAAAAATATATTATCAGGTGATGTAGTGAAATTTGAAATCACATTTTCTGCATTTTAGAGCTTATATTGTTGAAGTAGTAAAAGAAGATAGTGATGAAAGACTAAGGCAATCCTGAGATCTGATCTTAGGTAAAGACCCTATATATTCCTGATGGATTCTCCTAGAGCAGTCCTGAGTCACATACAAATTGTACTTATGTAGGTAATTTTTATTTGGCTTTTAAAAGTATTTTATTTGGGGGCAACACCTGTGGCTCAAAGGAGTAGGGTGCCAGCCCCATGTGGCAGGGGTGGTGGGTTCAAATCCAGCCCTGGGCAAAAACTGCCAAAAAAAAAAAAAAATATATATATATATATATATATATATATAATTTTATTGTATATACCTACTTTTATATATATATATACATATATATAATTTTATTGTATATACCTACATTTTATTTTTTTATAAAAAAAATATATAATTTTATTGTGTATACCTACATTTTTAATACCTCAAAGGGGAAAAAAAATCATCAGACATCTCCTTCAACAATTCCTCTCCCTGCTTTGATTCCTGACCACTGTGTCTGTTTCCTGCTGCTTGCCTCTTCTATTCATGTGCCTTTTGGCCAACTTTTATAGAAAGGCTTCTATTGAGTCTTTTCACCCTTACCTCCTAATATTTGCCAACCTTTAACCTTGTTAAAGGTTCAGCATCTTCAGAAACCACTTGATATGGGCACATTTTTTAACCATAGCTTTTGAACTTGTAAGTGAGGGCAGGACTTGGTTCCTTACATGTGCTGCTGCATGAGTTATCTTGAAAATCTGAAGTCGGCAGCGGGTAGCTCAAGGACAACCCAAGGGAAATGTCATTTTTCTTCCAATCTTCTAAGGAAATTTCTTTGTGCTCAGTGCAGGTAGAAGGAAGGGGGAGATAAAGACACTATTATAGCCGACCCCCTTAATCCAAATCTTTCAGGTCTAAAAAACTTTTTTCTCCTTTTCCTTAGGGAAGAGAATAGCTGCAGGAAGGTTGTGGCATCAAAGCACATTGTAGTTTTCCTTCGCAGAATAAATGTGCATCTGCTTTAAAACAAGATCACCAAAATACTTTCACCTATAGGAAAGGAAGAGACCTGAAGTCAACCTTTTCATCCCTTTAAAAATCCTTCACAATTTTTCTTCCTTCTACTTTAGAAAGAGAACAATTAAAAGCCCACATTAAAAACATGGAATTAGGTGGCTCCTGTGTCTCAAAGACCCTCCACACGAGTACACAGTCTACTCACAGTTTGGGAAACAAAGCTTAAGTCAAGCAAGGCTGGGGAACCTTAAAGAAACTTGTAGCTTTCCTGGACCTTAAGTGTGCCCTTTTGACTAAATTCCAGTTTTAGTAACAAATCCTTTTGATACCGGAATTTTGCTCTTCAGTAGGTCCTTGGTCTCAGGGATTGGAAGAACGAACCCACAGACTACAGATCAGTGGTAAGATAGGATTTTTATTAGAAATTAGAAAGGAATACAGAAAAAGTAAAAAGGACCAGAGCTTCTGTAAGGGGGAAAGAACTGAACTGGGGAGTCTCCACAAGGGTTCTTTATGTAGGGGTATTAGGTCTTGAGAATTACACTTGGCCAGGAGTTGGTAGATGGAAAACATCTTTTCAAAGTTAATGAGTACATTAACCAATGAATGAATGTAGTTCCTCCTTCACTAGGGTAAGGTTATCAGGTCCTTTATAGTCTTTGTCCCTGAGAAGGGATTAGGGTGTGTGCTCCTTACTCAAGGTGGAACCAACCCAAAAAACCATCTCAGGCTGCTTTGTTCATGATCTTAGTAGAGCCCAGATGGTGTGTCCTGAAAAAGGCAGTCTGTTTGTGCTTGGAAATAGGGGTCTGATTTCTGAGCTTACCTGGGCCTAGAGAATGGGGATTGAGGTCCCTCTCCAGCCCTGAGTGGTGGAATCCTGTATCACTTTTATTAAAAGGAGTACAGAGAAAGTGTAAGGACAATTGGTCTTCATAATGAAATGATAGAAAAACTATTCACTCATAGTTTGTTTCAGTAAAGACTGAAATCAATCTCTCTGCTTTCTTTCTGTCTCTTTCTCTTGATAGCAGCCCCTCCTCCTCCATGGAGTTCTCTTTTCACAAACCAGGCAGAACCCTGCATATCAAAAAGACATGTAAATTCTTCTCTTTAAGTCTTTTAGAATTTGTTCCTTTAGTTTCAAGTAATTCGTGAGAGTCCCAGATGAACTATCAAGCCTCAGGATTAGGAAACATGTGAAAAAATGTCCGTTTTCAACCTTGATAGAGGAAAAAAAATGTATACAGCATTCACAACTACAAAACCTTATAAATTTGGCTGTGATTACCTCCTCCACCCCATTTCCCTGGCCACTTGACCTCAGCTACCAGCATTCTTTGTTTCTTTGAGCTGCCACGCCATCTCCATGCTCTCTTTACTCTCACTCTCTCTTGCTTTGTAAGATACAATAATGTCTATACCCTTATGTTCTAATGTTGGCCTAGGGAAATGCTTTTCTTGTCCCACACATAGCACCTACTGAACTTTCTACTATGAACTCAAATAACTCTAAGTCTCCCCTCTCAGAGACTGACCAACTAGACCACCTCTTGGCCATGAGGATCTCTTAAACTGAGTTGCTAGCATGAGAAAGGAGAAGATGCATGCCTCATCATGCCCCCTTCCTTTCCTACAGATGTCCTTTGTGACTCACTAACAGGCCTAAGGCTATGCAGGCCTAACTACAGGTCCTCAATAAACACAACAAACCACTTAAGTCTGTTCAGTACTTTGTCTCTGATTAACAGACCTTTTATCTTAAGCATTCCTCTTCACTGACTCCTGGTCTTTTAGAGTGTAACTCTTTCAGCCAATTGTCAGCTAAAGAATCTTTAAACCCACCTATCACCTATAAGCTCTGCACTTCCAGAAGACCTACCTTTAGGGCCTAACCAATGTATGTTTTCCTCATATTGATTTATGATCTCACCTGTATTCCCTGTCTCCATAAAAATGTATAAAACCAAACTGGAACCTCACTATGGTAAATCCATTTGCTCAAGGCTTCTTGGGTGTGATTTTGGGTCATAGTCCTCAAATTTGCCTCAGAATAAACCGCCTTAAATTATTGTACTGAGTATGACTTCTTTTCCTTTGATGATATTCTATCACAAAAATGAAGATTTTTCTTGCCTCCTTTAATTCTTAAAAAAGAACAATCTTTATATCAGAAGGCCACAAGTTTCCCTCCCTGAAAGGCAATTAGAAGACTAGTAAGAGATGCTATTGGTTATATCTAAGAGAAAATTGTGGACATATAGGTGGCATTTGCTGTGGACTTGAAGTTCTTAAGCCTTGAAGCATACATTTAAAGGTAGTCTGTGGTTAAACTGTTGAAGGGAAAAGGATTATTTCAGGTGATTGTTGGGTTTGTGGGGGTGGAGATTTGGGAAGTGGTCAGGGCAGAACCTCAATATAGTCCTAATGGGAAATAAGCCTAGTGAGACAGAACATTTCCATGGATCTCTCAAAACACATTAGTGAAAAGCCTTTGCACAACCTTCCTCAATTACAGGTGCCAACTTTATTATCATATTCCCACTGTGCTATGCCAAATTTTTGTAATGAGATTTAATATAAGTAATTATTTAAATAAAGCAAAAATACAAGAATATTTTATATTTGGAGAGATTTCTCATGCCATTTCAACTAAACAATGACCTCATAAGGCAAACACTATATTTTAAATCCAAGGTGTACCGATTGAATATTTTTTAAAGGAAAAGAAAAACAGGAAAGAAAGACACAGAACAAAGAGAGGGAAGTAAACATGTTAAATAAACATGTTTAATGAATACTAGAAAAATCATTTCTATAGGGAAAATACTCCTGAGTTGTGCTGTTTTTGTTTTTGTAACTGTAACAGAAAATATTTTCTTTTAAGACGACTAATTCTGACCAAACTTCCTTCTTCCAAACTAGACAAATTTAAGTTAACTAGGAACTTGATTGGTTCAGATGAACAAGCTTCTGGATAATTATTTATTTTTCCACTTTCAAGGAGATTATTTTGGCATCAGTGGCACATGGTCACTGTCATATCTTCCTTAAGGCAGCTGCCATATTTATCATGTTTACTGTATATCTCTCTTTTCTTTCTTTCTGTTTTTTTTGTTTGTTTGTTTTGTTTAGTAGGCCCTAGCTGGATTTGAACCCACCAGCTCTGGTGCATATGGCCAGTGCACTAACCACTGAACTTCTACTGCATATCTCTTTTGATTAGTCTTGTCCTAGCTCATTTTTTCGATATATAAGTGCTCATACTATTGTTAGACATCTTGAAAATTTTAAACAATTGGCTCGGTGCCTGTGGCTCAACGGGCTAAGGCACCAGCCATGAACACCTGAGCTGGCAGGTTCGAATCCAGCCCGGCCCGCCAAACAACAATGGTGGCTGCAACCAAAAAATGACTGGTCGTCGTAGTGGGCGCCTGTAGTCCCAGCTACTTGGGAGGCAGAGGCAGGAGACTAGCTTGAGCCTAGGAATTGGAGGTTGCTGTGAGCTGTGATGCCACAGTGCCCTATCCAGGGTGACAGTTTCAGGCTCTGTCTCAAAAAAAAAAACTTTTTTCCTGGCTGACAGTGCAGAGGCCACACGATGCCAGGAGTTATTGTAAAAGACGTTAACCAACAGGAGATCGTCAGAGCTCTGGCAGCCTTCCTCAAAAAGTCTGGGAAGCTGAAAGTCCCCGAATTGGAGGACACAGTCAAGCTGGCCAAGCATAAGGGCTTGCTCCCTACGATGAGAACTGGTTCTACACACGAGCAGCTTCCACAGCTCAGCACCTGTACCTCTGGGGCGGTGCTGGGGTTGGCTCCATGACCAAGACCTATGGGGGGCGTCAGGGAAACAGCGTCATGCCCAGCCACTTCAGCCGAGGCTCCAAGAGTGTGGCCTGTCGGGTCCTTCAAGCCCTGGAGGGACTGAAAATGTTTGCAAAGGACCAAGACGGGGGCCGCAAATTGACACCTCAGGGACAGAGAGATTGGAACAGAATTGCCAGACAGTTGTCAGCTGCCAACAAGAAACATTAGAACAAATGATGCCTGGGTTAATAAATTGCCTCATTCTTAAAAAAAAAAAAAAAAAAAGTAATAAAGAAAAAAAAAGAAAATTTTAAACAATTAATTTATATATTTTAAATATAAAAAAGAGGACATTTGCAAGCCACATTAAATCAACACAGACTACAATAAATTGAATTGTCTTCTTTAGAATAGGTTTTGACTATGTATCACCGTATTTTTGAGGTCATGTTTTTTAGCTAACCTGACTTAGAACTAATGGTGTAAATATTAAATTGCAAGGGGTTGTGGATATGCACCAGGCCCAGAAGGGTGCATGTTTCTTGAAATGAGCTGGGGGGGAGCATGATGGCAGATGGGAAGAACATTTGGCTTAGGTCTCCTGGAACAACAGGTGAGAAAGAGTGGGCTAGGTCATTCCCGGTGTGGAATATTGGTGCGGAGGGCAGTTCAGGGTGCACAGTGAGGTGGAAATTGCTGGACTTGGAGTGCAAACCAAAGCTGTGGAGACTGCCAGGAAAGGTTCTGCAGTGGCTGTGGAGCAATCAGCCCTACCACAGAGGATTGCAGTTCCCAGTTTGTGATGAAATTAGGTATTATGTAGAAAGATTGGTGAAGTGTGAACTCCCAAGCAGAATTAGTGGCTGGAGACAGAGGCCATCTGGTGCAGTACACCATGGTCAGGCAGCAGGAGACACACTCAGACAGGAAAGATCCCAGATAGGAAGAGGACATTGTTTTGGAATTTAGGAGATTGCTAGCTGCAGGCACCTTTCTGCATGGGCCAGGTACAGCGATTTGAGTCTCACTTGCAGACAGTCGTCCTACACTCGGAACTGGGCCAGGATATCCCATACTTCATGGGAACTGTTGCAGGGAGAATTTGAGAAGAATTTTTGAGATCTGTAGAAAGCAGTTTGACAGGGTCTAGGCACCAAGGAGGTAATCAGGCAACACCAAGAACAGTTTAAGCTCCAAGTCAGGTATAAGCCTGGGAACCACTCACAGTGCCACCTGGGGTCCAGAAAGTATATTGCAACATAAATATATTCCTTCTAAAGTCCAACAGTTGGGCATATATATATATAAAATTTTATTTGCATTTTTTTCTCACTCTCTTTGCTCATTCTTTTTGCTTTTTTTCTTTTTTCTTTCTTGTAGGAGTTGTTGTCAATTTTTTTTTTTTTTAGACAGAGTCTCACTATATTGCCCTTAGTGGAGTGCTGTGGCATCACAGCTCACAGCAGCCTCTAACTCGCTTGGGCTGAGTGGTTCTCTTGCCTCAGCCTCCTGGGTGGCTGGGGCTGCAGGCACCCGCCGCAGTACCCAGCTGTTTTTTGGTTGTCTTTATTGGTGGCAGGCCCTGGGCCAAGTTTGAGCCCACCAGCTCTGGTGTGTGTGGCTGGTGCCCTGCCCACTGGGCTATAAGTGCCAACCCCTCCCCTTCCTCTTATGGTTTCTGAGATTGCTTACATCAGGATGTTCGAGTTTTTTTCAGTTTTTGTTTTTGTTTTTGATTGTGTGTCCATTTGTGTGTTTGTGTGTCTGTTCTTTTTTGTTTGTCTTTTTGTTTCAATGTGCCTTGTGTTCTGTTGAAACCTTGGGTTGGCTATTTTCCCTAACTTCAATTTTTATGTTCAAAGAGAGCAAAGGGGTGTGGGGGATGATAGCCAAATGAAGCCAACTTTCAACAGAAGCTCCTGTCCAGAGGGAGAGATAACAGCCAGAAAGAACTCAACAAAGTGGAAGCCAAGCTGAGAGAAGAGATTAATAATTGCACGTCTGCTCTGCTAAGGCAAACTACAACTCCAAGGAAATTTTAGGTACAGAACCCACCCTAAAGAGGACACGTGTCTATCTCCTCCCTCAAGAGAGTTGCTTGCTTGCTTGCTGTGAAATCTCTACTAGTAAGTGGTGAACTAAGGTCCTCTTCTCTCACTCCATGAGAATTAGTTGCTGGAAACTGAGACTCCTTCTCCAAAGAGTTCCTTCTGTGAGCCTGGGCATTCTCTTCTCTGGCATGAAGGTTAAACAAATATTTTCTCTGTCACTTTGAACTCCCAGTACACCCTTCCCTCTGGCCTGGTGGTCTAGAAGCCCAATCCCTGCAGATACCAGAATGTTTTCAGTTCTTTGTAAAGACTGGGCAATGCATGGTCTGAGGTAGTGCACCTACACTGTAACTGTGAATCCAGTGACAGTGCAGAAAAAAGCCACAGGGGGGAAGGTGCCTGGCTTGCCTCTGAGAAAGAGCAACTCAGCAGCAGGTGGAGGCTTAGGTCTCCATATGATGGGTGGAGGCTTGGGAACCACTGAGTTATGGGAAGCTGAGTGGAGACACTCCCACCTAGCAGCAGCAATAACAGAGTTAGCCCGCCAGGTCAAATTTTGGAGAGACCAGAATGCTCCTTAATTTATAAGGGAGACCCTAACAGACATGAGCAATTTAATAGCTTCCAGCACCATAATAGTTGGAGATTTTAATGCCCCTTTGGCAGTGTTGGATATATACTCCAATAAGAAACTAAGCAAATAAATTTTGGACTTAAATTACACCATACAATAATTGAATTTAACTGATATTTACAGAACATTTCATCCTAACAAAATTGAATACATGTTCTTCTCATCAGCCCATGGAACATCCTCCAAAAGTGATCACATCTTAGGTCATAAGTCTAACCTCAGCAAATTTAAAATTATAGAAATTATTCCTTGTATTTTCTCAGATCATCATGCAATAAAAGTTGAACTCACCAATAACAGGTATCTGCATACTCATACAAAGACATGGAAACTAAATAACCTTATGCTGAATGATAGCTGGATCATAGATGAGATTAAGAAGGAAATTGACCAATTTTGGGAACAAAACCATATAGAAGACATGAATTATCAGAACCTGTGTGATACTGCAAAGGCAGTCCTAAGAGGGAAATTTATAGCATTGTAAGTCTTCCTCAAGAGAACAGAAAGAGATGAAGTCAATAACTTAATGGGACATCTTAATGGGCAACTAGAAAAGGAAGAACAATCCAACTCCAAGCCTAGCAGAAGAAAAGAAGTAACTAAAATTGGAGCAGAATTAAATGAAGTCGAAAACATAAGAATTATTCAAAAGATAATCAAAAAGTGGGTTTTTGAAAAATTCAAAATTGGTAAACCTTTGGCCAACCTAATCAAAAGTAGAAAATTAAAGTCCCTAATATCATCAATCAGAAATGACAAGGGTAAAGTAACAACAGTCACCTCACAAATTCAAAGAATCCTTAATGAATACTACAAAAAGCCTTATTCTCAGAAATATGAAAATCTGAAAGAAATTGACCAATACTAGGAAGCATGCCAACTTCCTAGACTTAATCAGAAAGAATTGCTAATGCTGAATAAACCTATATCAAGTACTGAAATAGAATCAACTGTACAAAATCTTCCAAAAAAGAAGAGTCCAGGACCAAATGGCTTCACATCAGAATTCTAACAAACCTTTAAGGAGGAACCAGTACCTATATTACTTAACTTTTTCCAAAACATCAAAAAATGAAGGAATCCTTCCCAACACATTCTATGAAGCACATATCACCCTGATCCCCAAACCAGGAAAAAATCCAAGAAGAAAAGAAAACTATAGACCAATATCTTTAAAGAACATAGATGCAATGATATTCAACAACATCCTGGCAAACAGAATCCAGCAACACATCAAACTAATTATATACCATGTCCAAGTGGGTTTCATCCAAGGGTCTCAAGACATAAATCTATAAATATAATACATCACATAAACAAACTAAAAAACAAAGACCACATGATTTTCTCAATAGATGCAAGAAAAGCTTTTGACAATAACAGCATCCTTTCATGATTAGAACACTTAAGAAAATAGGTATAGAAGGAACATTTCTTAAACTGACAGAGGCCATCTTCAGAAAACCCACAGCCAATAAAATATTGAATGGAGTAAAATTGAAACATTTCCACTCAGATCAGGAACCAGGCAAGGTGGCCCATTTTCTCCATTGCTTTTGAACATTGTAATGGAAGTCTTAGCCATCACAATCAGGCAAGAGAAAGCAATCAAGGGTATATAAAAAGGTCAGAGGAGATCAAACTTTCACTCTTCATAGATGGTATGATTTAAAACCCTAGGGACTCAACCACAAAACTCTTAGAATTGATCAAGGAACGCAGTAGCGTCTCTGGATACAAATCAATACTCACAAATCTGTAGCTTTTATATATACCAATAATAGTCAAGCTGAAAAAACAGTCAAAGACTCTATTTCCTTACAGTTGTGCCAAAGAAGATGAACTATTTGAGAATTTACCTAATAAAGGACGTGAAAGATCTTTACAAGGAGAATTATGAAACTCTGATAAAAGAAATGGCTCAGTGAGTAGAGCGCTGGCCCCATATTCTGAGGGTGGTGGATTCAAACCCAGCCCCAGCCAAACTGCAATAAAAAAACAGCCACATGTGTGGCAAGTGCCTGTAGTCCCAGCTACTCAGGAGGCGGAGGCAAGAGAATTGCCCAAGCCCAAGAGCTTGAGGTTGCTGTGAGCTGTGATGCTACAGCACTCTACTGAGGGCAACAAAGTGAGACTCTGTCTCTAAAAAAAGTGAAATAGCTGAAGATGTTAGCAAATGGAAAAACATACCATGCTCATGGCTAGGAAGAATCAACATTGTTAAAATGTCCATATTACCCAAAGCAATTAGCAAATTTAATGCAATCCCTGTCAAAGCACCACTGCCATACTTTAAAGATCTGGAAAAAATAGTACTTCATTTGATATGGAACAATAAAAAACATTGAATAACCAAGACATTACTCAGAAATAAAAACAAATCAGGAGGAATTACACTGCCACACTTCAAACTATACAAAACTACACTATATTTTTATTTTAACACTTTATACTATGCTTTAAATCTATAGTGATCAAAATATCATGGTATTGGCACAAAAATAAAAAGGTAGATGTATGGAACAGAATTGAGAACCATGAGATGAACCCAGACACTTACCATCATTTAATCTTTGATAAGTCCATCAAAAATATAAATTGGGGGAAAGATTCCCTATTTAACAAATGGTGCTGGGAGAATTGACTTGTAGAGACTGAAACAGTACCCACACCTTTCGCCATTAACAAAAATTTATTCTCACTGGATAATGGGTTTAAATTTAAGACATGAAACTATAGAGATTCTGGAAGAGAGTGCGAGAGAAACACTTGAAGAAATTGGCCTGGGAGAATACTTTATGAGGAGGACCCCCTGGGCAGTTGAAGCAACACCAAAAATAAATTACTGAGATCTGATCAAACTAAAAAAGCTTCTGCACAGCCAAGAGCACATTAAATAATGCAAGCAGACTGCCCTCAGAAAGGGAGAGGATATTTGCAGGTTATGCTTCTGACAAAGGTTTGAAAACCAGAATTCACAGAACTCAAACTTAATAAGAAAATAACAAGTAATCCCATTTCATTGTGGGTAAGGGACTTGAACAGAAGCTTCTCTGAAGAAGATAGGCGCATGGCCTACAGACATGTGAAAAAATGCTCATCATCTTCAGTCATCAAAGAAATGCAAATCCAAACCACTTTGAGATATCATCTAACTCCAGTAAGAGTGGCTCATGTAACAAAATCCCCTAACTACAGATACTGGCATGGATGTACCAAAGGAAACATTTCTGCACTGCTGGTGGGAGTGCAAGTTAATACGGCCCTTCTGGAAAGAAGTATGGAGAATACTCAGGGATCTAAAAGTAGACCTGCCATTTCATCCTGCAATTCCTCTACTAGGTATATATCCAAAACACCAAAAATCACTTTATAACAAAGATATTTGCACCAGATTGTTCATTGCAGCTCAATTCACAGTAGCCAAGTCCTGGAAAGAAGCCCAAGTACACATTGACCCATGAATGGATTAATAAATAGTGGTATATGTATATCATGGAATATTATGCAGCCTTAAAAAAGATGGAGGCTTTACCTCTTTTATGTTTACATGGATGGAGCTGGAACATATCCTACTTAGTAAAGTATCAAGAATGGTAGAAAAAATATCCAATGTACTCAGTACTATTATGAAGCCAATTTACAATCACTCACACTTTCATATGAAGA
>CAUYON010086700.1:0-25770 GCA_963573935.1 Arctocebus calabarensis
GTCCAAATCCTTGGCCATTTGCTCTTTGAATTCCTTGAATTCTTGAGACAATTTTTGAAATGCACCCAGAATTTCTAGATCCAATTTTTCCTCTATTTTATTGATCTTGTTTGCAATCCAAATTCTGAATTCAATTTCTGACATTTCAGCCACCTGTTTATGCATAGGATCCTCGCTTGTGTCCGCCAGATTATTCCTTGGGGGGGTTGGCCTAGTCTGGTTGTTCATATTTCCAGAGCTTTTCCGTTGAGTCTGCTCCATGATTAATTTTACACCATTAGGCTAAATGAGTAGATAAGGACAATTTGGGCTGGGAGTTCTAAGAATAGTGATTGACCAGTTCATTCCTTAAAAGCTTGGGCTGGCATCTGTACCTTTTCTCCTAGAGTTTTGCCACTGCTTGCAAAACTGGGGACCTTCTTGGTGTGGTGGGGTTAAGTGGCTCTGTCTTATTTTCAGCAGGTCTTTGTCTTGTCGTAGAGAATCTGTTACTCTGGATTCAAGTTTGAGCTGTGAAGGAATACCAGAGTTAAGTTGCCACACCCACCACAGGCAACAATTGAAAAAGCCAAATCAAACCTTCCCACTACCACACACCCAGGGTACCACTTTGGAAAGTCCTTGGGTGATTAGTCCAACTGAAGACGTCCTAATGAATTATCCTAGCCAGCACCTATCTCAAATGGAAAAGTTTAAAAAGTCTCTGGCAACTAGATAGCAGGGATCCGCTGGAAGCTCTTGTATAATTCACTTAGATGCTCTGTGAGCTCAGGAAGGCACCCCCCCAGCCAGTAAATTAGTCTGGGAAGGTTGATGCCTCCTTCCCAACCTTGCCCCTCTGTCACACCCAGTCGGTGGTAACATTTGTAATCAGTTTCCTCCAGTGGGCAGATGCTCCAGAGGTTTGTGCCTGCCTGGGTCACAGTGAGGTCTGTGGCTCCACAAACAGTCTGCTACTCCCTGTCACTGTTTGGCAGGGGAGATGAGGCCTGACAACCTGGGTACTTGATAGGGACTGGGGTGTTTCACTCAGTTCTAGCCCTGTCCCTGATTGATGTTGCTGCTGGAAGAGAACAAGTTCACAGAATTTATTTCTGTCAAAGCTATTGTCCTTGATCAGACTGGGGCTGCAAATGGATTTTACTCTGTCTGTGAGTTCTAGCCCTTTGTCTCAGCTTTCATCCCCTGAGGGCCAGGTTAAGCAAAGCAGCCCCTCTGCGAGTATCTCCCACAACAATTCCACAACACTTGGAAAGAAAAATCAAACCTTCCCACTACCACACACCCAGTGTACAACGTTGAAAAGTCCTCGGGTGATTGGCCCAGTTAAAGAGGTACCCAATCAATTGTCCCAGCCAGTATCAACCTCAAATCAAAGAGTTGAAAAGTCTCTGGCGACTAGACAGCTGAAGTCTGGTGGCAGCTTTAGTATAACTTACTCCAGTGTTCTGTGAGCTCAGGAGGGCCCCCCCAAGCCAGTAAATTAGCCTGGGAAGGTTGATGCCTCTTTCCCCGCCTTGCCCCTCTGTCGCACCCAGTCTCTGGTAACCCTGCAGGGCTGTGGTCCAGTTCCCTCCAATGAGAAGATGCTCTAGAGGTTTGCACCTGCCTAGGTCACATGGGCCTCTGTGGCTCCTCAGCCAGTCCACTGGTTGTGTCGGTGTTGGCAGCGGGGGAGGTGAGGCCTAACAACCTGGGTACTTGATGGGGGCTGGCGTGATTCACTCAGTTCCAGCCCTGTCCCTGATTGATGTAAAGTAGATGAAAAAGCTGATAGAACAGAACAAGTTCACAGAATTTCTGCCCTGTGGAGGAGACGCTGGGCTGCTAATAGTCCTGAGATTCAGCCCTTTGTTTCAGCTGTCATCCCCTGAGGGCCAGGTGTGGCCGAAATTTAGCAAAGCTTTGGTCTGCTTTTTGGCCAGCTGCTTTTTGGCTCACTCTCTCACCGCTCAGAGCCGGGAGAACAGCACAGACCAGCGGCAACCCACGCCCTGTCCACACCCCTTGAGAAAGTGTTCAAGAATCTGGACTCCATGGGGAAGAAACCTCCAAACCTCAGGGTGAGAGTGGAGGGGAGTGCTGGGAGTTCCAACTTGCAGGTAGAGAATATATACAGTTTCATACAGCTTTATGCCTGGCAGGAGAGTGCCGCGGCACAGAGGAAGGAGGTCCAGTTTTTAGAGGTTCTCTCCCAGGGTAAAGTGGGAGGACATCTGAACTCTGCTCGCTTGTTTGTATGGAGGTATGGTGTATACTGCGAGCTGTTCTCTTGGGGGAGGGGACTCCCGTCTGCTTGGTGATGTGCTCTGTACCTTTTATTTGTATCCTTGGGGTTGCAGGTCGCTCCAGCAGGGTTGATGTGCATTCCTCGACCTTGTCTCTTGGGTCAGCTCCAAACTGTTGGCTTTCTCGCTAAATTTCTGTCCTTTAACTCTCCTTCTGGACAGGAGGGTCTGCAGAAAGCTGGCTACAGACCGCCTTCTTGGCTCCTCCCCCTCCCTTTTCACATCTTTTTGATGGAGGTTTTTGGTTTTCATTCTGTTAAGGTGTTTGGGTGCCTTATGTATTTTGGATGTATGGCTCATCACATGTATGGCTTGCAAGTATTTTTCCCTCAATCCATACACTGTCTTTGAACACTGCTAATTGTTTCCTTTGCTGTATAGAACTTTTTATACCCTGTGTAAGTTTTCATAATATCCTGAGATAGCTAGAGTGTCTCTCTTTTTCTTGAATCTGAGAGAGCCTAGAACAGCATTATTATTCTAGTTCTTCCAGGTGAGGAAACCAAGGTTCAGAGAAACTAGGTATTTTGCTCAAGCTCATAGAACTAGTAAGCACTGGAGAGTCAAGCAGAGGCCAGATTTGTCTGACTAAGAGCCAGTATTATATCTAATTCAATATAACACATCCACCACTTGAGTAGCAGAGAATGATTCAAGAAATTCTGCAGAATTCTGATCTATGGTGCTTGGTGACCGAGTAATTGTTTTATTTGCATATCTTTAAACAAAAGGTCTTAGAATGTTTTTTTTCCTCCTCCACCTATTTTTTTTTTTTTTTTTTTGGTTATGTCATCATTGATCTCCACTTTTTTTTTCTTTTTTTAACCTCCATTTGCACTATAGGGAGATGACATAGAATTATAGACTCAAAGGGTTGCGATACTGTTGAGTATGGCTCTTTTTGTTCTTTTTAAAGCATTTCTGGAACACTTGTGAATTTGCCTCAGCTCAACAGCAGACACTTCTTACACATAATAGCTCTTGATTTTTGGTCCTCATGAAAAGAGAGCTTTTCTGCTACCCCCTAGTCTACATAGGAGAGAGAGGCTCAGCACCTACCTCCACAGAATTCATGAAAATCTTCCTTGCCCTTCATCACTGCAACACAGGGTTCCTGTTGACAGTCTTGGCCTCACCTTTCTGCATTCAGGGGTACCCCACCTACCATTTCTCGGAGGGTATTTCCAACCAAATTTTATTAACTCAATCTCCACAAATTTAAAGACAGTTGTATCAGACATAAGTCGTCTGAAGTTTATCCTTTATAGGTGGAGAACAAGAATTTCCTTTTGAAAACTCTTAATGTGTAGAAGACTGGGATGAACACTGTGCTTTCAATAAGCAGTGCTGTGTGAGAAAATGCATATATATTCAGCATCTGTTTTCCATTGTAAACTCTATGAAGTTGGGGACCAGGTCTTGTTTGGCACTGCATTTTCAGGTCTGGTTTAGTGCCTGCCACATATAATTACATGTTATAAACTGGATTGTGTCCCCACAAAATTCACGTGTTGAAGTTCTTATCTCCAATATGACTGTATTTGGAGATAGGGTCTTCATGGAGGTAATTAAGGTTAAATAAGGTTAGGTGTGGGACCTAGAGAAAGATCTCTTTCTTTCTCTGTCTCCTTCACCACACATGCACAGAGTAAAGGCCCCGTCAGGACACAGCAAGAAGGCCAAATGACAGGAAGAGAGACCTCCCCAGAAACCAACCCCAAGGGAACCTTGATCTTAGACCTCTGCCTTCCAGAACTATAAGAAAATAAATTTCTATTAGTTAAGCTACCCAGCCTGTGGTATTTTGGTTGACTCAAGATTTTGCTTTTCTTCTTGCCACTCCTACTTTTTCCTTTTCTCAACAATGCTGTGAGCCATGCCATGTAACACTGTGCTGTGAGTCCTGAATTCTGGTGTGTGTGAGATGAGACACAAGGTCATCAATAGAAAGAACAAAAGAACAAACCTAACAATGTCGGAGGCTCTGTGAATAGGGCTGAGCCATTCACATGGCACTCACTTCATTTTGTGGCTCATATGCTAAATGTTCCTTGCTTATTACACATTAAAAATTAGTTTTTATCTCATCTTATTATCAAAAGATCATTTGCAAAGATGTGTTCACTATATCATTGTAATAAAGTAAAATTAATGGAGAGAATTTGGATAAAGGGAATTTGAGTGCAAGAAGGAAAGAAATCCCAGAATATACAAATGTTAGTCATATTAGCCTGTATCCTTGCAAGAGATAGTGCACAAATTTTCTCTAGCAACCATTAAAAAGAAAACACAACCACTATATTCACAGGATCTTTAAAGCACCCACGAATAGACTGTTTAGGAAAAGTACAACTATTTTTGACACTGTGACAATAAGATACTTCTTGATATAGTGAGCAATGTTCTCAACACTACTCTATAGTTAATATAACATTTAATTTAATTGTGCCGTTTCCTATATTGGCTTGATGTAAATTGATGTTAATTTCCATTAATGAGTTTTCATTAATGAATATGGCAAATGCCTCCTCTAGATTTGGTTGTATTACCTCTGTCAAATTTTTCATTCATCATCCTGATTTTGCTTGATCCTATTTTTTTGTGTGTCCCATTGTTGTTTTGATTCTTCTTTTGGTGTTCGCTGTAAACACTGCTTTCTTATATTGTGACATTTATTAATTGCAGAAAATTCTCAGTTTTTTGGTCTACAAAATGATTACAGTTTTATTCAAAATAATGATGTTTATAACAATTGTATTAATAAGAAAATTTGATGCAGCCAATTTTCTTTTCAAAATTTTTGAACCTAACAATTTGTTACTAGGCTTTTTTTTTCTTTAAATTCAGGGTTCTCTTGCTCTTAACTCTGTGTGCCGTAGGCCCTCTGAGTAGTCACAGTGAGATTTATTCTTTCTGGCATGAAGAATAATGTCTAAATCAGGTCTAATATTATAGGATTCACTTTGAGCAGAGTATGGCAATGACTGTATTAAATCTTACTATGTGCCAGGCATTTTCCTAGATGCTTCACATGTGTTATTTCGTTTAACCCTCACAACACTGACAGTGCATATCTATTACTTCCATTTTACAACGAAAGCAGCTGAAGCTCTGAGAGGATAAATGAACTTTTCAACATCACCCAGGGAGGAGCAGTGGTGGAATTTTAATTAGGGTCTCTTTGACACCACAGTATACACTTTAAACATCTGGTTGTATGTGTTATTTTAAAAAAAAAATTGATTTTATTTTTTAGGAAAGTTTTAGGTTCACAGCAAAACTGAATGAAAAGTCTGTACAAAGACTTGCCTGATCACAGAACACGCACAGCTCCCCATTTTCAACATCCCCCACCAGAGTGACACATGTTATAGTTGATAAAAGTCCACACTGACACATCATTGACCCAAAGTCGATAGCTTACATTAGTATTTGCACTTGGTGTTGTGCATTTTCTCGGTTTGGACAAATGTTTCACAAGGTATCCTGTGTGTTACTACTCACCGTTCACACATTTGCTTGGGTAGAGTTCTTTTGCAAACTGATAAAATTTTGGAGGGTCCAGAATCCAGGTTCAAGGAACTTGATGCTATCAGTTCTCTTAGGAATAGCAAGCTCTTGGGGAGACTCAATTCAGGCTAACAAGGCATGTGGATTTGTTTATAAACAAGTGTTAACATTAATATTCGGTGGGGATTTGCTTTTCTTGTCACTAGAAAATGCTTATCTGGCTCGGTGCCTGTGGCTCAATGGGCTAAGGCGCCAGCCACGTACAACTGAGCTGGCGGGTTTGAATCTAGCCCGGGCCCGCCAAACAACAATGACGGCTGCAACCAAAAAATGGCCGGGCATTGTGGCGGATGCCTGTAGTCCCAGCTACTTGGGAGGCTGAGGCAGGAGACTCGCTTGAGCCCAGGAATTGGAGGATGCTGTGAGCTATGATGCCACAGCACTCTAACCAGGGTGACAGCTTGAGGCTCTGTCTAAAAAAAAAAAAAAAAAAAGAAAATGCTTATCTAAGATAGCCCTTTCCATGATCAAGATTACCTGGAATCCAGGTTGCTAATCAAGGAATTGTGAGGCAAAGTCTCCACCTTTCTTTAAGGCTGCATAGTATTCCACGGTATACATGTACCACAATTTATTAATCCATTCGTGAGTTGATGGGCATTTGGGCTTCTTCCATGACTTAGCAATTATGAATTGGGCTGCAATAAACATTTTAAATACATATATCCGCGGCTCGATAAATATATATTTGGAATCTGTTAATACATACATTTTATATAACAAGCAAAAGCAATATCCCCATATGTATATCTATTCTAACATGGCTAAATGCATTATAGTAATCCCCTCTTTTCTTCAGGGGATACATTCCTAGACCTCCAGTGGATGTCTGAAATTATGGATTGTACCAAACCCTATGTATACATTTTTTTCCTATGCATACAACCTATGACATAGTTTAATTTATAAATTAGGCTTAGTGAGAGATTAGCAATTATAAATAGAACAGTTACCACATCATACTGAAGTCCAAGTCATGTGAATGTGTTCTCTCTGGAAGCATCTTATTGTCCTAGACTCATTTTCTTTTAGACCCCAGTTGATCATGAGTAATTCAAACCATAGAAAGTGAAACTCCGGATAAGGGTAGACTACAGCGCATACAGCATACCCATTTCCCAGGGCTGCAATAACAATTTACCACAGTGGTGGCTTAATACCACGGGGATTCATTGCCTCACAATTCTAGAAGCTAAAAGTCTAATTTCAAGTTGTTATCCTCTCTCTGAAGTCTATAGGGAGAGTAATTTCCTGCCTCTTCTAGATTCCGGTGGTTGCTGGAAATTCTTGACTTGTAGATGGATACTTCACGCCAGTCTCTTCCTCCCTCATCACACAGAGCTCTCCCTGTGTGTCTTTCTCCTTCATGAGGACTGGAGTGTCCCAATCCCATCTCCTAATAAGAACACCAGTCATCAGTTTAGAATGCACCATAATACAGAATGATTTTCTCATAACTAATTACATCCACAAAGACTTTATTCCTTATTTCTAAATAAGATCACATCCTTAAATTTTAAGTGGATTTAGGTTAACTTTAGTAGGACACTACACAATCCAGTACATTCATGTTAGAATATTTCATTGTACCAACAATAATATTAATTACTAGAGTGAACAAATGGGGTAGTTCCCATGTAACATGTAGTGTGCTAAATCCTTATACAGATGATCTTAAATATTTTCATGAAAACACTATTAAGAAAATACACTGATTATTGCTATCACCTGATGAAGAAACTAAAGGTCACAGGTTGAATCAATTATGTAAAACGATACCAAAGCAGTCAGTATCAAAGATTGGGTCAAACCTGTATCCTGAACATAGGACACATGTTCTGAACATGACATTGTTTCAACCCACACAGAAGTTGTTGTATTAGATTTAAAAATCAATTTTTAGTACAACATGTAGAATGTGGTGATATTTCTGTTTATCAGACATGCATCTGTGATGATAATTGCAGAATACAAACCTAGTAAATTAGGCAATATAAAAATAACTGATATCTAGAAACACATAGATACCTCTTTATTAAAGGCTAACAATAGTTAAGAATAGCAGGAGAGGTGATTATCACATAAATATTTTCATACTGCTAATTGTTTTAATTTTTTTGCTTTTATAATTTGAAAAGCAAATAATATAAGGAAAGATACTCAGGTGCCACCAATTTTAACATTTGTTTCTTCTCCAGCCATTAAAAGACTTCAACTAGAAGGGGACTTGGGTCCCCTTGGGTCTCCACTTACGTTCACAGTGGAGATTGTGTATCCATGATGCGACAGGTGACAATCACTTCACTGGGTCCTTTGAATTTCAGTCGCTCAGGTGCTAAATAATTAAGAAAAAAGTATTTGAGTACTTACTCTGAATTTCTTTGTATGCCTCTTCCAGGTTTAATATTCTATAATTAGGTTTCTATGTACATTAAAAAGGAATAAGAGTAGGTTATTAATATATTTAGTCCAAAAAAGGGGTAATGCAATGGGAAAAGTTTATGGTGTTTCTCAGAAAATAGAATTGACCTAATTTAAAATTTATGGAAATATTGAGCTGTAAAAGAACTAAATGAAAGGTGGAAAAACTATTTAATACTCTTCTTTATGTAGTTACATTGTTGTTTATACTTTTTAATGTTTTAATTCCCTTAATATAATTTTCTTGTGAATTTTATTGACTTTTGTATCCCTAGAATCCAGAAAATTTCTCATTATGTAGTAAAGACTCTACATAAACTAGTTAAATTAATTGCCTTAGTAAAAAATAAATAAGATAAATGTTAAAGATTTTCAAATCATAGCATGCTACACAGGAGACTGTACTCTATGGTAAAAAGAGCTCTGAGCTGATAGTCAGGCTCTTTGGGCTCAAAATCATCCTCTGCTTTGTATTAGTCATCTAACCCCTAGGACTCACTCAGTTTTTCTGGGCATTGCTGTTCCTAGAAGTAATCAGCAGGTCTTAACTACTTTTGCTGAAAAATTTACTTACATAGTTAATTTCAGAATCAAATGAGATAATGGATACTGTGGGCTTAAAGAGCCTGTAAGATTTTTATAAACATTAGCAGTAATTAATGTTGGAAATACAAAGAAATTCAGCTACATTCCTGTAGTGCAGTGTTAGTATAGTGCCTGTGTATAATATATTCAAAGAATCATAGTCGGTCCAAAAGGTTGAGCTTTTTGAAAGGAAAGACTCTGTTTTGTTTGTTTGTTTTGTTTTATTGAGATAGAGTCTCACTTCAATGCCCCCTGGTAGAGTATCGAGGTATCATAGCTCAAAGCAACCTCAAACTTTTGGGTTCAAGCTATTCTCTTGCCTCAGCCTCTGTAATAGTTGGGACTACAGGAGCCAACTACAACACCCAGCTATTTTTTTGTTTGTTTGTTTGGTTAGCAGGTCCGGGGCAGTTTTGAACCCACCAGTCTGGGAGCATGTGGCCTGCACCATAACCACTTAGCTAAGCCCATCCAGCCAGAAAGGCTCTGTCTTATATATTTTTAGACTACAAGACATAGAAAATTGTCAAGTATATGGTTAAAAAAATGTTCATTTCAATATTTCCTAATGAGAATCAAATACGTTCTATTTGATTTATAATAATGATTGAGTACCTAGGGTGTTATATGTCTTGTCACTATCATTACAACAAAATTGAAAAATATTAGATAAGCAAAGGATAAATAAAACAAGAATAACCAATGCCTACAATATCACCTTTTCAGAGATAACTAGGCTTAAATTCTTGGATATTCTTTTCTGGACCTTTCTCACTGCATAAAGATTTGCACAACAAAATGAGAGTCATCTCTGAGGTGGTTGGAACATAGGACTACCTACATAACACTTCTATACTTGGTTTTCTCATCTTTAAAGTGGGAATAGTACCTGCCTCATGAAAGGATTGAGGATAGAGCAAATAGCATACCTGAATCATTTAGCACAATGTCTGTATTTTCCCTATATTCTAAGCATCTTCACATGTCAATGAACATACTTCTCAACACGGTGTTAAATGATTACACAATATTCCAATGATGTTGTGTAAATGGATGTGTAGGTAGTGTGAGATGCTGCTTAACTCTCCCACTTTCAGATTGTTCTCTCTCCTTTATCTTTGCTGGGTTATTTCTAAGCTGTACTTCACTTTGCAGCTCCACTTACAGAGCTGATTCCCACTGATTCCTATCCAGTTCAGATCCCACATCACTCTGTGTCTCATTATACCACGCCAATGTTAAAGACAACAAACTGCCCAATTCATAATTGCTAAGACATGAAAGAAGCCCACGTACCTATTGATCCACGAATTGATTAATAAATTGTGGTACATGTATACCATGGAATGCGGTCTTAAAGAAAGATGGAGACTTTACCTCTTTCATGTTTACATGGATGGAGCTGGAACACATTCTTAGCAAAATATCTCGAGAATGGAATAAAAAGTATACAATGTATTCAGCCCTACTATGAAGCTAATATAGCTTTCATATGAAGGCTATAACCCAATTATAGCACAAGAATATGAGGAAAGGGGCAAGGAAGGGGAGGGGGAAGTTGGGTGGAGGGAGGGTAAATGGTGGGATCACACTTATGGTTCATCTTAGAAGGGTACAGGTGAAACTTACTAAATGCAGAATACAATTTTTTTCATACAATAAATGAGAAAATCCCATGAAGGTATGTCAAACAGTTGGATGAAAATATTTCAGATTGTATATGAAGCCAGGACATTGTACCACATGATTGCACTAATGTACACAGCTATGATTTAATTAAAAAAAAAAGACAACAAACTGGGCCAAGAACCTGTGTTCACCAGGAAAAAAATCTGTCTACTGGCATGGTTTGTGGGCTGCTATTACTCCTGCTATATTGAGCTAATAAGCTAGATAGCAGTGGGCCAAGATTTCTTTGGATCTAACATTTTCAAATGTCTTAGTGTTCCACTTGAGAAGGGACTATACGGAAATAAGAAATTCAATATGCCAATCACAATGCCCACCTTACATTTTCCAGAATGATGCGTTTGATAAGAGGCAGCAGCATCCTTTGTTGTACCGGCTACAAGGAGATGATTCTATTTATACTCACAAGTACTGGTGTAAGTCTCAAGAAGGTTTTATTCAAGAGAGTGGTTGCCACTTAGATGACGCATTCTGGTTCTAAAATTAGAGCACAAAATCTGGAGGTAGTATAGTTGGGCATGATCCTTGACTTTGTAAATTATTGTCAGTGTGGTACTTTTTATTGTAAGCTTATTGCCTTCTCTAATCCATAATTTCTTCAACTACAACATGGTTTTAATGAGAATACCCACACTACTTATTCATGGGGCTATTGTGAGGAATAAGGATGGAATCATTTTTATCATATGATTTTATATAATCAGATGTTTACACTATGCTAGTTTCCTTAATCATTTTTTAAATATTAGCTCATTCCTCGCAATAAGTACATGCAGTCTGGTGATTCACCAACCTTCCTCTCTGTGTGTTGCAGAGAATCTCATCTTCTGTGTGACTGTGATTGAGTTCCACTGCTCTGATTTTTGGATCAACTTATCTTTGGAAATCTATTGAAACCATTAGAAATAAATAGTTATTTACAACTAAATGAATTCAGACTAATAGAAATATTGTCATGCTATTTTCTGAGTTTTGTCACTAGGGTAGCTGTCAATAGCATGGTGTGAGCCTATAGTTGCCAAGAGCAACTATAGGGACCCTGCTTGGAGTGAAGCCAACTCAGGGAAAAAAATCCTGCTCAGAAATGGAGATGCTATTGTCAGTTACCTCAAGGAAGTTTCCTGTTTTATTCTTAAACAAAAATGTGTGTTGATTTTTCTGTTACTTACAACTATATAAATTCAGACTAATAGAAATATTATCATGCTATTTTCTGAGTAAAGAAGTAAGTCTACAAAATTAAGTAAGTGCCTCGAATGCTTACATCCAGAAAGTGGGACATCTAAGCAGTTTAGCTTGGGGTTTCTCTGGTCTAAAGTGCTTGGTTCAAGCCCAGTTCCATTACTCATTAGCTATAGAAGTGGAGAAAGGTACCTATATCCTCCAGGTTGCAATTTTTTGGTTTGTAAAGTAAGGATTATAGTCTTGGCCTCATTGACTTATTGTCTAACGCATATTATTTATAGCTTAGATACATTAAAAAATTATAAACCATAATAACAATAACAAAAACGGCAAAAAGTTCCGTAGTAACTGTAACAATTTTGTATTGATAATTATTATTATTTGGGATCCCAATTCAGGGCTTTGGCTTTTAATTGTGTACTTTTCCCACTAGGACTATTGCATTCAGAGAAGTGACGCCAAGAGGACAATGAAGTATGGGTCATTGGATCCCAGTGGTACGAAGAATGAAGAGGATAAAGCCTGAAGCCAGGCCTCCCACTGCTAAGATCTGGGTCTTGAGATTCTGAGAATCACAATGAGGGGTTGGCGGAGGGAATGGAGTGAATCTGGGGAAGAGGCTTTTCATGCCTTTGAAGCTTCACTGGTCCGTGTCAGCCATTTGGAAACACTGCCATAAATTTCCCTCTGCTTCAGCACTGCGAGCCTGACCACCCTCCTTGAGAGCTCATCTACTCCCCACTTACGTGAATTCCTCGGAGGGCACAGTGGCAGCATGAAATGGCAGAGACATCACCTTAAATCAACAGCTTCATGCTCCAGCCCAGCTGCTCGCCTATTTCAGAGGCAGCTTGGAACCCTGCATCACTGTCTCTGAGCAGCTTGGGGGACGATGGATGACACAGACTCAGTCAGGCAGCTGCTGGGGTCCATGTTTGTTTCTACTCAGTGGGAGCCGGGTCCTCCTGGTGATATCTCACTCTTTAAGAAAAAAAGGGCTGCTCTGCCAGCAATTCCACATAAAAAGAGGTGGGACCTGAATGATGAATCTCAAAGTGATCACCAACTCCTAATTCTACTCTCCGATCTGGAACTAAAACGCAAGATTGATTATAATTAGTACTATTAGTGCTTAGGAGGATAGAGACTGTGGTCAGACAGAACTAAGTTTAAATCCCATCTCTGCTGCTTAGGAACTCTGGTGATCTGGGATAAATTGCTTAACCATCTGTGCTTTGTTCCCCTGCTATCTAATTTTCAAAATTTGTAGCGTTAACTTTGCCACAGTAATTGTACATAGTAAGCCAATCCAAAACTCAAGACTCAGAACAAAATCACTTGTTTTCATAATCACAGGGGTTTTGTCGATGGATGCTGGGCCCAGCTGGGGTGCTCTCTTCAGGATATAGCATGGCAGGAAGCTCTCTCTGCTTCTCCCTGTTGGCAGCTGGCTGGGTTGATTCGGAAACATGTATCTCATCTTCCTTAGATAAGCAGTTAGATTGGCTCTGGGATGTCAAAACAAAAGAGGTCATTTGAAAATATATAAAGCTTCTTTTGGTTTGGAATTGGTACACTATTACAACTGCCCTACATTATCGGCCAGTCACTGGATGTGAGTGTGAGGCGGGAGTGTGATTTTTTGGTGAGTCAATTCACTCTGTTCAATGATGCCTCCTGGAGAGGGACTCAGCTAAGAGCCACAGGCAATGATATCTCCCGGCAGTTAGGAGAATAGGGTCTCAATTCTGAAGCTGGGAGGAAGAGATGTGAATGGTATCAAAGCATCAACTATAAGTCTCTGTTTTTCTCAGTTTTAAAGTAAAGATAGCAACATCTACCTCGTAAAATGATTGTGCTATTTAAATAAAATAATATATGCATAGTGTTTATCATGGTGCCTGGCTTTTGGCAAGTGCTGGAAAATGGTACATGCAGTGGAAAGAATTCTAAGATGACCTCTAGTGACTCTTGCCATTGCATAATCCTTCCAACTTTATGTATGGGTGGAGCCTGTTAATATTACTGTGGTCATTTTGTTGCATTGTACAGCAAAGGGAGGTTTTCCTGGATGAATCTGATATAATCAGATAAGTCCTTTAAAAGCAGTGTTTCCACAGATTGCAGAAGAGGAAGCCAGAGGAAGCATTTGGCTGGTCTTATAGACCTCAATCTTGTAAGATACCTACAAGAGGGAGGGAGGTACAAGGCAAAGACCTGAGACTGGCCTTGTAAAGACTGGAGAGATAGCCTAGTTTGAATAATATTTCTTCGAGCTCTGGAGTGTAGCAGTCATCCTGAGTTGTCTGTTACCTGGACCTGAAGTTGATTCCTTTAGAGCAGTGTTTCTCAACCTTCCTAATGCCACAACCCTTTAATACAGTACCTCATATTGTGGAACTGTAAGATTATTTTCATTGCTACTTCATACCTGTAGCAACTTGCTACTGTATTTGCCGATGGTCTTAGATGACCCCTTGAAAAAGGGTTGTTTGCACTCGTTGCAATCCCAATGGAGACCAGTAGGAGGGGCTATCGAGGCCAGCTAAGAAGACTGGACTTTTAGACTTTTACCCGGGCTTCCATCAGAGCAGCAACACCTTCAGCTATTTTACATGCTGGAACTGAAGTGTTCCTCAGTGTGATTTCAGAGTGCACATGTGCCTCTCCTTTCTCCCAATACGTACTCAAGTCTGAGAACAATCTAAGGTGATAACTCTTTTTTCTTCTTTCTTCTCCTTTTATTATTATTTATTAGTATTATTATTATTTTTAAATCATCCTGGGAGCCTGGGTGGAAAAGAAAAAGATCCCCAGGGCTGGAACAGATGGCCAGAGAAGCAAAACACTGTGGCGGCTGCAGGGAGCTGCAAGCACATCTCATCAGTAAACTGACCACATGTTGCAATTTGCCCTGTAGCAGTAGACTGTCTATGCTTTCTCTACATCTGTCTCTCATTATGGCTCCCAACCCCACCCTTTTGCACGGTTCACACATTGCAGCGAGCAGTAATGCCCAGACCACTAATTCCTACACCATAAAGTGCTCACAGTCTGACTCACCATTGAGTTGACCACGGGGCTGGATAAATGGATTGCCATGAGCCCACAGCAAAGGACCAATTAGCAAGTCATTATTTCTCTTTTTTTGGTAACATCTTTGAAACCTCTTGCCGTTCTCCATTCCTATTTTCGGTGCCCTAGTTTATGGCTCATTACCTCTCATCTGGTCTATTTCAGTAGCCTTTGAACAGATTTCTCCACCTCCAGTCTCTTTCTCCTCCAGATCATCTTACACATACTAGTAATGAAACGCTGGCATGATGAAGAGATCTGGATCGTGTCTCTCCTCTCTCAGTGCTATTTCCTGTCTCCTCATTTACATCACAGAAATTCCCCAGGCCCTAGATTTTCCACATATTGACCTCAGTTGACCTCTTTAACCCTTGCCAACTCAGGCAGCAAAAATATGGGATGGCACAGCCTCTTCTCACTTTCTCTTACTTATCCAATGATCAGTTATTCTCTTTCCAACTCTTAACTTTAATCCACATAACCCTCCCTTCTTATCTTATCTCATCCTAGAGGTTACTTAGCACTCCAGTTACTTGCTTTGCACATGAGCTGGTCCCCTCAGGATGAAAGAGTTTCATGCATCTCTAAAATGTATCTGTTCTTTAGAATGAGGATTTCCTATAGTGAGATTATATTCAAATTAACTGAGTGAAATTCGAGGGTATGTGGTTTAGAATGAGGATTTCCTATACTTAGATTATATTAAAGTTAACTGAGTGAAATTTGAGGATGATTGTAGTTTCTCCATTTCAGACACTCACCACGCCTATCTGGTCTTTACCTATTTCTCTATGACACAGACCAAGCCAACCATGATTGGATGATGGCTGAAAGGCCAACTTCTCCGAAATAAACTTCTTCTGTATGAATACATGGCAGGTAGTAGAGTATTAATCCAGGTTCTCTTCTCCATTCTCTCCTGAACTCCTTACTAGTTAGGCTTTTATTGTCAGCAGCTTTCTAAAATGTATGATCATCAACTCTTCCAAGCAGCTAGAAGTAATCCTTACTTCTTCTCTTATTTAACCCTTAGAAATACTCTGCACATGTGATCACTTTCTCTTTATAAAAAACACTTTTTTCTCTCTCTTGGTTTCTTTTTTTTTTCTTTGCAATTTTTGGCAAGAGCTGGGTTTGAACCGGACACCTCTGGCATATGGGGCCAGTGGTGCCCTGCTCCTTTAAGCCACAGTTGCCACCCTTTCTCTTGGTTTCTTATACAAAAACTCTCCCTTTGTTTTCATCCTTCTTGACTATCTTTCCTTTTTTACTTATCTTTGTCAATCTTTTCCAGCCTGATCATGTGTGGTATGGACAAAAATCATTTCTGGTCATCTCTGGTCTTGTACCTGAAATCTTTCCCTCCATGAGCTTGTCCTGCCATCCAGCTTCATGGCTTTAATGACCATCTTTGCTGGTGACCACCATCTTTTTATCACTGGCATTAACTTCGTGAACACCACATTCCTATATAAAATATATTTCTGAATTTAGTTTCTGTGGTTATTAAATACTATGAATTACCAAAAAATAGAAATCGTCATGAACTACCAAAAGATCTACATTTTGAGCCTTTTTGCTGCTTTATGACCTGCTTTACCCCTAGTCATTATCATTTTGACATGTGACCCTCAGATTCTAAAATCTTTTGTTTTCTTTATCCCCCCCCCTTTGGACTCATTCTGTCATTAGGAATCATTCTATCATTAAATTGTGCCAACTGACCATCTTAAAAAAGTATTCCAAATTCATTCACCTCTTTCCATTTCTATTGTTATTGCCCTAATTCAAGCCATCATCATGTCCCAGAATTATTTTAATACTCTTTATTACTTAATACTCTTTGTTTTTCTTACTACTTACACTCACCATAAAAATGTATTCTCCACACAGAAGTCTGGGTGAATGCTTAAAAACACATATATCCTATTATAACATTTATCTACTTAAAATCTTTGAATAGTTTCCCATTGCATCTAAAATAAAATGTTAAACTGTTTGCTATGATCTGCAAATACATAACCAGGCCCCTTAAATAAGATTCTTTTCAGAATCACTCACACACTCAGCATTCCTCATTGTGTTGTAGTTACACTTTCTATCTCTCAGACAGTCAATGCCATTTTAGATCTGTGGCCGGTGTGCTAACTCTTTTCTTTTACTAGAGTTATTTTCCCCCAGTACATTGCTTAGCTGGTCTTCCTTGCTGTTTGTATCTTGGTGGCATCTGCAACAGCCCACTCTAGTGTAACCAATAACTTACTGTCTATCACATCATCAGGCTTATTTTACTCTTAGCGCTTATCACTATCTTAAATTATTTATTTGCTTATTGTTATTTTTTTCCATATCCCTGATGAGAATATAAGACTTCTAAAATCTTTGGGTCATACTGTTTTTTCCACTTAGAAAAGTGCTTGGCTTATTGTTGATACTAATTTGTTATCTGTTGAATGAAAAAGTAATTAAAAGTATGTTCTCGAGAGTTATAGAAAGCTAGATTTAAGTTTTTGCTCTTCCATTCCCTGGTGCTGGGACCTGGAAACATCACTTTGACTTTCTGAGACTTGGTTTTCTCATCTGTAGAGTGAGGGTAATGGCATTGTTTTTGTATTATTACTATGAAGCATAAATGAGAACATGCTGCTGAAATCCTTAATGTAATATGCACCACAAATGTGGAAAACATACAATAATGACGGTTTATAATCTTAGCATGGCAATTATACCAATTATATTATCATTGTCACTTTAACACTTAAGTTATTGGCACCTCATTATTTTCACTACTTAGGGTTAAGGATCATGTATTTTAAAATGTAAATGTTACCTGCACAAAGTGATAAAACTGTTGCCTATCACCATATCTTTATGGTTTTTTCATTGAAATATCTTGTCTTTGAGCAGAAGCCTATGCTCTGTAAAAGTAAGGATTTTAGCCTAGACAGATAAAGACTTAAGAGGACTGTTGCTGCTGAAGGAAGGATTAAATGACTCTCATATACTATAAACACCCCTAAAATTAGAGCTATTTTCTTTACCCCACACAGTCAGTTAGATGTTGGTGCATAATAAATCACTTTACAACTTAGTGCCTTAAAATGGAAATCACTTAATTAGTTCATGGTTATAGGGATTAGTACTTTGGACTGGATTCAGTTAGTTATGGTTCCTCTGCTGGTTTTGACTGGGTTCACCCATGCACCTGTGGTCAGTGCTGGTCACGTAGGCAGCGGTGCTCTAGAGCTTGACTAGTTGCCAATTGGGGGGAAAGTAGTACCTGGTTTTCATGCCTTTCCTTCTCCAGCAGGCTAGCCTGGGTTTATTCATGCTGATGGCAGGTTCTAAGAGCAACAAGAGTAGAAGCCAGAAGACTTCTCGAAGTCTAAACATCTAGTTTATGCCTTCTTCTATTGGTCAAAGTCAGTCACAGAGCAGAGATTCAAAGGGTGGAGAAATCAACTTCACTTAATAATGAAAGTTCACTCAAAGTCTTTTGGCTATTTTTGCAACCTGCCACAATCAAATTGCCTGGGTATGGCAGGAATTAGTGAACACATAACATTTACACACATTAGCTCCTACCATTTCTAAGCTACACCATCTTCCTGGTAGAATCTTTAATAACTACATACAACTTTGGAGTAACCGCCCCCCCAGGACCCCTGCCTACCTACATTTGGCTTCACTGGTTAATATTCTATATACTTTTACCCAGAGGCTAATGTCCTTGTCATCTCTATCAGAGATGTAAAACTTGTATGCATTGTTTTCTCATCTGATATTGTCTGTCTTCTGTTCTATTCCTTCAGGACTCAATTAGATAGCAACTGCCCAGCTAATAATCAATTCATTCAATTATATTAATGAACACTGACAATTTCTCCTCTAGGGAAAAATTGGGCATTTTGTTTTGGTGTTCAATTTCCAAATTGTACAAAAGGGTAGAATTTCAGGGAAAGTAACTGCGGTAGAGAAAGAAAAATTTGTAGCAAACAAAAGGGTGGCACACTTAACATGAATTAAATAGAACTTTATTTCTCCAAGTCTAACAATTGTGGTGGTATTAAGACTCTGAAATAATAACAGTACCTGTTTTGGAAAGCTTTCATCATCTCCCCAAAGAGCCCTAGGGTACACAAAAGGTTTTCTCTGTGTACCACATGCACATATAGCACCAAAACATCTGGTGAATCCAGAACCCAAATTAGTTAAACTGCTGATTAGGCATCCTATAGACCAAATATCTAGACAATCAGCAAAACAGATTGAAATTACTGGGGTTCAGAATGTAATGTGAGGAGACCAACTGGGCTAAGAGATGGTTGGAGCTGGCTGGATGGCTGCCTGAAACAGATGGGGGCTCCACTGGTGAATGGCCTTCATCCTGAAGGCAATAGTACATACAGTGGCTGTGGACAGAGGCCTCTTTTTCAAAGATACTGCTAGTGTCAGCTGGCTAGCTTTAACCAGCCAAAGCAACATTCCATGTAAGCACAAGCTGTCCCTGCCAGAGGGTTCAGCTGAAATTTTCATAGTAAGTGGGTAGGCATCCTTTATATGAATATAACACATCCTAAACCCCATTATAGTGAGACATTAACTGTCTTATTATAATAAAATACTGTTTAGTTTTATTTTTATCAATATATTATAAATGAGAAAATGGATTAAATCTTATTGATTTAAAACGTATTGATTTGCCTAAGGTCACTTAGAAAATAATCTGAGCCAGACCAAGCATCTAGATATCCTAAATCTGAGATACTATTTCCTATACAAGAATGGCAAAGGCTCGCAATAGGAGTGAAAACAATGAATAAATGGTTATTGCAATGGTTGATATCTAACACTGAAACCACATGGGAAGGGTGAACAGAAAAGACACCAAGATGATACTCCATGATCCTTTGGAGTAGGGAATGTTTCAGGTATAATCTCTCTCCTGATTGAGAAATTTTTCCATTTTGGTGGTTATCCAAGTTCAAGAAGGGAAGAACAAGATAGAGTCTTTCATGTATAATCTAAGCAAACTCACCAAAAATGTTGGAAACAAAGTTCTTCTCTTTGGTTGCCCAGAATATTTTTATTTAATGAAACTGGATAAAGTTTCTTTGTTGGATTAAACATGGCTGCAAATTATTTGTCATGTTGTCCTCGAGAACTGGGGTCAGTTCCGCCTTCCATTGTATTATTCTTGGCCCTAAGACTACTTGTTGCCACTAGAAAAAGGAAATGATGTTATACCAGTTCTAGATACCGACTTTCAAAGGGCAGGATACATTTGCATCATCCTTCTTAAAATACTTTTTCTTGAGTTATTTTCTCTTTGAAGCCAGCTGCTATGGTACATAGGTCATTGAGATATACAAAAGTCAAGAAACATAAAATTTGCATGGACTACACCTACGGTGAAATATACTAAATGTAGAATACAAATGTCTTACCACAATAACTAAGGAAATGTCATGAAGGCTTTGGTAACCTCTTTGATGAAAATATTTCAAATTGTATATAAAACCAGCACCTTGTACCCCATGATTGCATTAATGTACACAGCTATGATTTAATAAAAAAAAGAAAGAAAGAAAGAAAAAATTCACATGGACAGAAACAAATGAAACCTTTCCAGCAATATTCATAAGCCCAGCAGGTTGAAACTGTCATGGGTGAATCACAAAAGATACTGTCAACTTTGAAGTAAAATAATAGACCACAACAGAGTTTGTCCTAAAACTTTCACAGTGACCTACATGTGAGAAACCCAAGCCACAGAGAATGAGTATGTGTAAATCCAACAGCACATCTTAGCCTATAGCCAACTGGCAGTTTCAACTGCTGGCCATGTGAGTGAACAATCTTTGGCATTCTAATCAAATCAAGTTCTAAGATGGCTATAACTCCTGTCAATATCATATACAGTAGAAAACCACTCATCAGACCCCAGACAACCCAAATAATCATAGAAATGGTTCTTCTTTTAAAGCTACAAGGTTTAGGGTGGTTAGTCATTTGAAAATAGATATCCAAAACAGAAATTTGTCCATAAAAGTGTGATATTGTTTTAGGAAAAGTGTAAATATTTGGTCCTGGCTTTGGAACTAAGAGGTAGGCATAAAATGGTTACACTTCAAAGAAACTGTTAGAAAAGGTGGGAAAAGCAAAAAGAAAATTCTTAAAGCTGAGAAAAGGTTACTCATGTTCTGAAAACCTGACAACACAGTCACTGAAGGTAGCACAGAAAGTAGAAAAATACCTAATGAATTTGTGAGTTTGGCTTAGATTTACAGGAAGAATGTTAAAGGTGCCTAGAAAAGAGACTCTTCAGACAGTGATAAATTCAGAACACTGCCAGTAAAACATGATCTAAAGGTTGCATTCAAAGGTGTATCTGTAGACTCTCTTAGGATCTTACATTCAAGGCAATTCCTATCAACCGGGAAATAAGATCTCTTATTCTCCAAAGGGCATTTATGTCAGACCTTTCCTAGACTAAACCCATAGAAAATAAGGGTTCTAAGAATATCCAGGGCGATATACCTTAATGCTCTATTTCCCAGCCCACGTAAAGCAAGAAGGGATCGATCTCAAAATGATTTGAGAGTCCATAATTTTGGTTAATAGGTTAATTTAGACTTTGATTTATGAAGTGACTTATAAATCAATACCAAGGAAACACATACAAATTTTAAGGGTTTTTATATACTTAGAATTAAAGGGAAAGATAGTTTAAAATGAATGGAGATGTCAGTCCTCCAACTTCCTTTGTGGAGGAAGAAGTTTAGTACTCCAATTAAATGCAAACATGAGGCATTTCTTGTGGAAATGGAAGGATGGCGTATAAAGAAGAACTAAGACTCCAGAGAACAGAGCTAAAGGACATGAGAAACCACTTCCAACCTACACAGCTCTAGTAATATAACTGCCAGTATGTATCCAGCGTGAATCAGAATTGCTATGGACCACTGATATTTCCCAACTCCCTTTCTTAGGTGGACAGAGTGGTAAGCAAGAGCCATTTGTTAAATGTTCAAGCATTTTGTAAGCTAGTTGACAGCACAATAATAGGTTGAAATTGGCTAGGATGAGAGTATTTATATCATGTAAATCAGCAAATACCTGCAGTTAAGCTTGTCTTGTAACTCATGTTTCCTAAATGCTATCTAATAGGGATTCTTTAGTATCTAGGTTTATTGTCCTGTCTCAAACATTATCTAACTTCATTTTCTGTAGTTTTTACAGAATATTAGCAAACATTGTACCAATGCACCCCTTCTGCTTCAAGATTGCCCTACAAATCATGAAAACTCAACCCCAACTGCACCCTGTCAACCAGAAAGAGCGTTAGAAATCAAAACATGTCTATCGATCACTTCTATCTGTAGCTTTTCACATGTTGCCTGGCACATAGTAGATATTTGACTTGAAAGGATTTCATACAAAATTATTTTATCTCTTTTCTTCTTTTCCTTTTTTTTTTTTTTTTTTTTGAGACAGGGTCTTACTTTGTTACTCTGTTCCCCATGTTAGAGTGCCATGCCATCAGCCTATCTCTTAGCAGCCTTATGTGCCCAGGTTCAAGCAATATTCCTGCCTCAGCCTCCTGAGTAGCTGGAACTATAGGGGCCACACGATGCCTAGCTAATTCCTCTATCTTTGTTTTTAGTAGAGATGGGGTCTTGCTCTTGTTTATGCTGGTCTGGCACTCCTCAAGCAATCCTCCCACATCAGACTCCAAAGTGCTAAGATTATAGGCTAGAGCCACCATGCCCACCTTTATTAACATTCCTAACATGTACAACTTGGTGTTAAAGTAGAAATATATAATAAATGTATTGAAACTCACTTGGTGCTCTTTGAAAAAAATATGTAAGTTTGAATGAAAAAATAACACGTCTATATATGCAAAAATAAATCTAATGATTTTAAAATTATCCAGTGGTTCTCAACCTTCCTAATGCCATGACCCTTTAATACAGTTCCTTATGTTGTGGTGACCCCCAACCATAAAATTATTCTCTTTGTTTACTTCATAACTGTAATTTTGCTACTATAATGAATCATAATATAAATATTTGCTATGCAGGATGCATTTTAACTGTTACAAAGGGGTAGTGACCCACAAGTTGAGAGCTGCTGTTTATAATATAAACAGTGATATATGCATAAGAGTGAAATGCCAGCTTTTAAAGAAGTTTCAAAAAGTTTAACAGCAGAAACATGGACATAACCACCATATAAGTATACATACAAGCACACCCATACACACACATCTCACACATTTTTTCTGCATTATGAGAAAATGACTAATGAGTCATTTTTCAGACTTAAAATGTTAAGGAAATTTTTTGCCCATCAATAACTCAAAACCCAAATGGAAAAAAATCAAACTTCAGAGTTAACAACCTACTGGAACTCCATGAGAGACTATCCCCTACTAAGCCCCAAGATGGAAAATCAGGGGAGAAAAATGGAATATAAATTGCATGAGCCCAGGAAAAATTGCTTCTGAATTGTGGCTCCTAATTTCATCATGTTGTGTGACAGTTCACATACGCATTCAAGCAGAACTTTCTACCTCCATGTAAACTTAATCTATTGAACTCACCCTCTTTTAAATTTCCTGACAATTTAGTTTAAATTTCCTTCAATAATCTTTTCTTAACTTACTTTCTCCTATAGGAAGCACACCTATTTTAAAATGTTAATGGTGCTGACATGTACATGAACTTTATTTACTTTTGTAATAATACATTATGACTCTTTAAATGTTCACTACTGCCTGATACTGTTTACATGTACTGACTCCCTTAATCTTCCCCCAACTTCTATAATTTTAACCAATGAGGAAACTAAAGTGAACACAAATTATGTAACTTTACCAGAGTTTTCTATCAAGGGATGTCCTGATAAAGATTACAACAATAATCATCATCAAAAGAGACTACACTTAGTGACAAATTATTTTATTCCCAAAAGTTAAACGAGGTTAACTGTGGCTCTACAAGGTTAAATAATTTGTCCATGGTAATGCTGATAGGGAGCAATAATGCCTGGATTTAAGAGCAGGCCTGTCCTAATATGCTGTGAAAACGTTGAAGAACAGTAGTTATCTTACATGTTTTAATCTGTATTAGACAATTACAAAATTTGACTGAATACACGAGAACAGAATGAAGGAATACTTTGGGGAGGACATTTGAAGCTGCTGAGGATTTGACCAAGTTAACCTTTATGATCTCTCTTTTTATGAGATTACTTGAGAAAAATAAAAGTAAGAGATATGAACAGCAGAACTCCTGTTCGATTGCATGAGATAAAATGCCTTAAGGCCAGAGCCTAACAAATGTGACAGTGTAGTCAACCCTCAGCCAACTGAAAATACAATCTGCTAGGCCTTTGGGATACCCTAGGAGTGGGCTTTTTGAAACTCAGTGAGGATCAATTTTTACTTGTTAAATTTTTGTGTGTAATAATGCATTTTGGAACAAAGAATTTAACATCTATAGCAGATCAAATCACACCGCTCAATGGAAAGATCTCCTTACCTAGGCATGAGCAGTGCGTTACTGCTTTGAACTTCTCTCTCTCTCTCTTTTTTTTTTCCCAACCATGTATTATGTTAAATTTGGAGTTCAATTCCTTCCATATGTGATGACACGGGTGGACCTAGAGAACATTATGCTCAGTAGAAGCCAGACACAGAAAGACAAGTACTGTGATACCTCAGTAATATTTGGAATCTACAATAGTCAAATTTATAGAATCAGAGACAGGATTCAAGGTTTCTAGAGGTTTGGGAAAGGCAGGAATCAAGAGACGTTGGTCAAGTTTCATTTATGCAGGATGAACAAGTTCCAGAGATCCAATGTACGGAATGACAACTTTAGTTAATAATACTGTATACATACTTGCAATTTGCTAAGAAGGTAGATAAGAAGTGTTCAGGTACACACACCCCAAACACACATTTACACAAAAGAAAATGGTGACTACGTGGGGTGATGGATACATTCATTAGCTTGATTGTGGTGATTACTCACATCATATACATATATCAAAATATCAAGTCATATGCTTTAATATACACACATTTTATTTGTCAATTTTATCTCAATAAAGCTGAAAAAAGAGAATAGAAAGGTAGGGCCAGAATGAATAGGTCCACAACAGACATGCTTATGAAGAACTATTGAATTATATGTGAAATCTAATATTCAAAGAAAATAGAATAGTATAAGGAAAAAAAAATAGAAAATTCAAATCCTGAAGTCTCTTTTTGGAACTCTCTCTGCAAATAAATATTCATGACCTTAGAAGAATTCTGTAACTTGCCTACCCATATTTTTTTCTTTTATTGGCAACTAAATAGGGAAATTACCATAGGTTATCCAGAATACCCATTGGTCCTTTGCTATCTGTGTTGTAATTAAGAACATAGACTTCAAGATCAGAAAGCCTATGGTTAAAACATCTATCAGCTATGTGATCCTGAACAAATCTCTTAAACCGTGTGGGTATTTGTTTTCTTATGTTCACAAACTCATCCTGGGAAAACAACTGCTTTGCTGAGTATCACTACAGTCACATTTGAAGTACCCCCCTTGACTGTGATGACATTCAGCAAGAGGATGAGTTCATGAACTTAATTGTCTGACCTTGCAAAATGATAGTAACAACAATATCCCACCAACATGTTGAGGAAATTAGAAAATGAGGAGATACAGCTAAAATACTCCTTAGTACATGACTCATAGTAAAGGATTAGCAGTTGATGTGATTATGTATAATATGATTACCATTGTTAATTTAACATTATTCTTCTTAGCAAAGTATCTCAAGAATGGAAGAAAAAGTATCCAATGTACTCAGCCCTAATATGAAGCTAATTTATAGCTTTCATATGAAGGCTAAAACCCAATTATAGCACAGGAATACAGGGATAGGGGAAAGGGAG
>CAUYON010086701.1:0-33744 GCA_963573935.1 Arctocebus calabarensis
GTTCTCAGGCATAGTATCATCACCTGATAACTTCTTTTTTTTTCTTTCTTTTTTTTTTTTGAGACAGAGCCTCAAGCTGTCACCCTGGATACAGTGATGTGGCATCACAGCTCACAGCAACCTCCAGTTCCTGGGCTCAAGTGAGTCTCCTGCCTCTGCCTCCCAAGTAGCTGGGACTACAGGTGCCCGCCACAATGCCTGGCCATTTTTTTTTTAGGTTGCAGTCATCATTGTTGTTTGGCAGGCCCAGGCTGGATTTGAACCCACCAGCTCAGGTGTACGTGACTGGCGCCTTAGCCCGTTGAGCCACAAGCGCTGAGCCTGAGAACTTATTTTTTTGTCATTGTTGTAGTTTTTGGCCAGGGCAGGGTTTGAACCCTCTACCTCCAGTATATGGGGCCGGAACCCTACTCCTTGAGCCACAAGTGCCGCCCATCACCTGAGAACTTATTGGAAATGTAAATTCTTGGTCCCCTCCCCTGACCTGCTGAATTGGAAACTCTGCAAAAGGAGCCTAGTTTTTTTTTTAATTTATTTATGTATTTTTATTAAATTATAGCTGCGTAGATTAGTGCAATCAAGGGGTACAATGTTCTGGTTTCATATACAATCTGAAGTGTTTTCGTCAAACTGTGTAACATAGCCTTCATGGCATTTTCTTAGTTATTGTATATAAAGACATTTGTATTCTGCATTTAGTAAGTTTTGCCTGTACCCTTCTAAGATGCACCATAGGTGTGGTCCCACCAATTAGTCTCCCTCCACCCCAACCTCCCCTCTCCCCTCCCTTCCCATATTCTTGTGCTATAGTTGGGTTATAGCCTTCATATGAAACCTTTAAATTAGTTTCATAGGAGGGCTGAGTACACTGGATACTTTTTCTTCCATTCTTGAGATACTTGCTAAGAAGAGTATGTTCCAGCTCCATCCATGTAAACATTGTAGAGGCAAAGTCTCCATCTTTCTTTAAGGCTGCATACTATTCCATGGTATACAAGTACCACAATTTATTAATCCATTCCTAGGTTGATGGGCACTTGGGCTTCTTCCATGACTTAGCGATTATGAATTGGGCTGCAATAAACATTCTGGTACAGATGTTTTTGTTATAATGTGATTTTTGGTCTTCTGGGTATAAACCTAGTAAATGAATTATAGGATCAAATGTCAGGTCTATTTTTAGGTCTCTAAGTACTCTCCAAACATCCTTCCAAAAGGAACGTATTAGTGTGCATTCCCAGCAGCAGTGTAGAAGTGGTCCCTTTTCTCCACATCCACACCAACATCTCTGGTTTGGGGATTTTGTCATGTGGGCTAGTCTTACTGGAGTTAGGTGATATCTCAAAGTAGTTTTGATTTGCAGAGTCCTGGCTGACGCGAGAGGGGTGGGGTCCGTGCGGAGTTCCTTGCCACAGCAGGTGGCAGGCCGAGAGGCGGGCGGGGCACATCAGAGCCCTGTGGGAGTCCCGGCCCAGTTCTTGGCCTGGGTTGGCGGCGGGCCAAGGCCCAGCCGGGGTGCCTATCAGGGCCACACGGGGGGTCCCTGTGGAGTTCCTGGCCACTATGGGTGGCGGTCCTGGGACACTGATCGTAGGCTGACGGGGGGTTGGGGGGGTCACAGCAGAGTCCCTGGTGGTGGCGGGTGGTGCACAGAGGCGTGCTGAGGGGAGAGGGGGGAGGCACAAATCAGCACCACTCAGGAGTCCCAGCAGAGTTCCTGGCTGCTGCTGGCTTGGGTCAAGGTCCAGCGGGGTGCCAATGGGGCCATGCAGGGGTCCTTGCGGAGTTCCTGGCCTGGGGGCTAGTGGGGGCTCATTGGGGCCCGGGAGTCTCTTACCTGACTGGCCGCCTGGTCCGGCTGATAGGAAGGTGGGCGCTGTTCAAGTCCTCCTCCCTCAGTTTCAGCAGAGGTCAGGCTTCTGGTGCATCAGGTAAGGGGGGAAGGGTGTCCTGTAATAAATATAGTCTCTGGGTAGAGTTTGAGAAGGCGGAATGATGACATCCATGACAATTGGGCTGCTGAAAACAGACCACATTCCTTCTCTGTTCTTTAATAGTTCTGGTAAGGTCTCAGTCCTCACTGTCCAAAGTTAGACATAAAAAAAGGAGCAAGGCAGAGGTATGGGCTCAGGTCTTCCACCTCCAGGCTGTGCTGTCCCATGAGGTGAGCAGAACTTGATGCTAGTGGAAGCTAAGATGTCCCACAATGTGCCATCTGCAAGCAAGAGAACTAGGGATGCTAGTGGAGCAACTCCCAGTCCAAAGCGGAGGCCTGTGAAGCCTAGTTTTAACAAGCCCACCAGGAGATTCTGATGCAAGCACTCAGACTCACTCTCAGGAACAGAGTATAGAAGGGAAACCTGGTAGATATCACTTAACCAGGTGATCAAGTTGAACATCTCCAGGGTAGAGTCATGCTGACATCAGGCACCCCTGAGACAATGCAATGAGGAGGTGCCTCACTTCTGTGGTCTTCTTTCTACACACCCATAACCCAATCTTATCATTACATAAATCCTGACACATGAAGGCAAAATTAAGGGACATTCTACAAAATACTTTTCAAACTGTCAAGGGCATGAGTAATAAGGAAAACCTAAAAAATTGTCACAGAGTAAGGGAAAACTAAGGAAACATAATAACCAAATGCAATGTGGGATTTTGAATTGGATCCTGGAACAGAAATGAACATTACTAGAACAACTGGAGAAATCTCAGTGAAGTCAATAGTTCATTTACTACTGTAGCAATGTTAGTTCTGACAAATATATGCTATAATGTAAGATGTTATAAGGGAAGCAAGATGAAGGGTGTATCAGTATATTTGCAACTTCTCTGAAATTCTAAAATCATTCCATATTTTAAAAAATTAAGACGAAACCAAGAAAAATTAAAAGACAGAAAACCCTGTGATTGATAGATCTGGGTCACCTGGAAGCTTATGGGCAATGCAGATTACCAGAACCCCCACAGATTTGCTGAATCAAAATTTGCATTGTTCAAAAGACTTCTCAGGTGAAAAATATGAATTATAATAAAATTTGAGAAGCCTTGCTCTTTGCCATAAACCTGGCGTTTAACATTGGCTCAACTTTGTCTGGACCTAAAATGTGTACCGAATTTGATTTGTGATCTGAGTGACTAAAACAGATTCCCCTGTGTCAACAAGATGAACCTTCAGATTAAGGAAATAAAGTTACCTTCAGATCAAGAATTCAGGGCCTGGTTGATATGGCAAATTTACAGCTAGGAGAAAAACCATGCCTTTGCTAAACTCACTAACAATAGGATTAATCAGGCTGATTCACAACCCAGGTCAATATAACTTTGATTTCCAGCTAGGAGAAAACCCATACCCTTGGTAAACTCCCTAACGGCAGGAAGTATTGGCTGATTTACAGCCCAGATCATGACAACCCTGACTGGGACCAGCCCTGCAAATCTCTTTTTCTGGTATGAAGCTGAGCACAAACTGTGTCCTGTATAGCTCATTTTTTCATGTTAAGAGTCACACATATTTCACCTCATTAGCATGATAAAATCCCACCTCAAAGTGAAATGTGTCACATATATGTTTACCTATTGTGGATATGCCCAGCTCCCCTCATAGATATGTACAGTTTCTCCCCCAAACTTGCTGAGTGTGTATGAGACAGTACATGTGAAGCGAACACCCCACCTGTCCTTTTCCTCTTTGAAGCACCTTTGGTACATACAGGACTGCATTTTCCCGGTCTGCAAACTGACATTATCAGTAAAGCTCTCCTTTCTACTGTGCAGCATCCTGGCGGTCCTATGGATGACAGATTATTGAGTCATCTGTCTACTTTTCAGCCCCATACTCAGTTTGGGAACTAATTCTAACCACTAAGTTTCCTCCTGACTCCCTTAGCTTTAGTCTTTGCATGGTAACACCTCTGCTGATGCTCAGACCATATCTTGAGTTTGCAAGATATTTTTGATTTTCAATGACTGGATTCTTGCCTTTGATCTCTCATTCTGGCTCTGCTACCTGCCCCAGACTTCCCTCTTGCTGACAGCCAGCTGGCCCGGTGTTTTAAGTACTGCCTCCCGAAACTGTCCCCTTACACCATTCCCTGTGTCTCCCACGATGACCAGTGCTGGGATTTATACCTATTGTCACTATAACCTCAAAGGTTGTACTTTACCTGTAGAAGTATCTAAAGGACAGCACTTCCCCATTAATAGCTCAATGAAAAGGACAGGGCTTCCAGAGGCTGCTATGTTTAAAAAAAAAAAGTTTCAATAGGATCTGAGACCACTAGGGACCTGGGAATAAAACTAGAAATGTAAACAATTTCCTCTGTGGCCACACTTCTTTTTATTTTTTTGTCAGTGAAGTCTCAGAAGAAAAAACTTACTGATTCCATAAAGATAGTTTGCTAATGGGGTGTTATAGAAACCAGCTAGAATGGAGAAAATGGAAGCTGTCCCTAGAGCTGTTGGCCTTGACATTATTCTCTTGGGGAAAGGGAATAGGGTAAATTACTGAACGTTAAAAGCCAAGAGAACCTACTCCTTGAACATGGCCTGGTCTATCATAAGGAGGGGTCTGCTTTTTGTGGGATAACACTGGACACTCATGTTATGGTACCTTGGCAAGTATCATCTCCATGAAACATTGTCTCAAAGGCACCATGACATGTGAGTTTTTCAGGACACAGGAGCATCAGAATTCCAAATGATGGGAGCAGCTGAGGCAACTCCAGAATGATCTAAAAGTCAAAACTAACCTAGTGCGGAGCCATGGGGGAAATTTGTGGGATTCCATACCTCTCTGAGCCATGAAAGAGCTGTGGATGGGGCTGGATACTCCCAAATCTACAGGTCACGGGTAGGTCGTGGATAACCAACATGCAGCTCCTGGGCGTGCTGAGCGTGCTCAAGTCACAGTGACTTGGAGACACGCGTTTGTGCCACTAATCCATACTTAAGAACACACCCATTTCTAACTATTAAGTGCCTTATTTCTTTTAATCTCTTCTTCTGAAAAAAATCTAACCTTGTTGCCTATGAACTAAGAAAAAAATCTTCCCACATTTCGAGCAGGATGGACAGATCAATATATTTCACAACATCAATGATTGAAACGGTTGTGAAAGCTGGAGAGACCGGAGGGGAAGGGAGGGCAGGAGCAAAGGCTACCTGAGGGGACTGACCCTTTGCCCCTTTGCTGCTGTAAAGAAGGTAACCTATGACCTAATGGTTGATTTCGGTACCAACTGTAGGAAGAAAGTCCACTATCCTATCCAAAGGCTTTATGGAATAGTCCTACCTGAGACATTTCAGCTTAAAATTTTGACATTTTAGAGTCTAAAACTTTCAATGAAATGTCTAGTAATAAAAGACATTGTCATGGAAGGCAGAGCATTTCCATCTTTGGCTTTGCGATCATACGTATGCTTTGTCCAATGAATTAGCTTCAGGCTAGGCAGCATATGAGTAATTTATTCCTCCCGTGTTAATATCAACTGTAAAATCTAAAGTGAATGATGACATTCCAGGAACAATTGCATATGGTAATTCTTCAGCAGGTTTGGGCAATGTAGAGGGTTGCTGTGAGAGAATACGTCATCTCACGCTATTTTAATGATGATGGCTCCACTGGAAAGGAACACAGGGCAGAAAACTAGTTTAGTGTCTGGGCTGTGGTTCAAGTCCAAGTGAAGATGATGAACAAGTACTATTTTGAAGTTAATTTAGGAGATTGTTTGTAACAGATGAAGAATTATGCTTCAGGGAAGCCTATAAACAAACATTAGCAATTTTGAAAAGCAATTGAGTTTCCTCATTTATCTAGGAGTTTATAAGTATATATACACTCTGACCATAAATATGAAAAAATTGTGTAATAAGATGACTGGAACAAAGTGACTCAAATGTTAAAGTTTATTGTCTTAGATGTTGAGGCTGTGGTTAAGGGTTTATTTTTTTTTTCTGTTTGTCTATTTTTCAATAATTTTAATTTATGTAAAATTGTTCTATAGTTAGAAGAATAAATTGTCTTAAAAAATAAGATACATTCAACAATGATTTGTGGAGCTGATAGGATGTGGGAGTTTACATCAGAAATTATTATAAATTTCCCTCCTAATAATGGCGCCAGGCAGAAAATAGGCCATCAAAAACAGTAGTATAAAAAAGAAGATAGATGAGTATATTTTTAATAGCCTATACTGTAGTCAGCTTAAAGTGTCAAAGAAGAATTTGGCTTAACAGATCTGGAGTACAGGAAATAAAGATTTGGATTAGGACAAAGAAAAAAAAAGACTTGGTCGTTTGGAGATGAAGTCACTCTAGGTTAGACTGTAAAATGAGAGGTCCAGGTACAGAGTAAGGGGAAAGCTGACATATGAGAAAAGATCAGAATAGAAACCAGTGAGGGCGACTGAGAAAGGGGGAGTATATTAGCTTGCTAGGACTGTTGTAACAATGGTGGCTTACAACATATATGTATTCCCTAGGAGTTTTGGAGGCTAGAAGTCTGTAAACTAGGTAACGGCAGAGATATGCTCCCTCCCAGCACTTTAGGGAAAGAAACACCTTTCTTGCCTATTCCAACTTGTGGTGGTTCCAGGTATTCTAGTGGTGGTTCCAGGTATTCTTGTGGCTGCCTCCCTCCTGTCTTGGCTTCCATCTTCATATCACCTTCTCCTCTTCTCGTCTAAGGAAACTCGTCATTGGATTTAGAGCCTACTGAGATAATTTAGGATGATCTCATCTGAAGACCCTCAATTTATCTACATTTGCAAAGACTAACCATCCAAATAAAATCACCTCTCCAGGCAGTTTTCTCCCATTAGGGTATAACATCTGTTTCTGAGGGCAGCCATTCAACCGTTATAGGAGGAGAGTGTCAGACAACTGGCACTGACACTGACACTGATAATTACGTGGAACATTGGTGCAGTGCCTGTAGCTCAATGGTTAGGGCACTGGCCACATACACTGGGTTTGGTTCAAACCTGGCCGGGGCCTGCTAAACAACAATGATAACTACAACCAAAAAATAGCTGGGCACAGAGGAGGGTGCCTATAGTCCCAGCTACTTGGGAGTCTGAGGCAAGAAAATCACTTAAGCACAAAATCACTTAAGTTTCTGTGAGCTGTGACTCTACCAAGGGCAACATAGTTAGACTCTGTCTAAAAAAAAAAAAAAAAAACCTGTGTGAAACATGATCCCTTTGTGTCTTTGTATGTATGAGTCAGGTGATGAGAAGGAAGGGGGGCTGCTTATTTTGGGGTAATGCACCTTTATCCAAATGCTTTTGTCACTCTCCTCCCAGGGAACAAACACGGTGATGAATAAGACCCACTCAGAGCCCTCATGGAGTCCAGTGGGAGAGAGAAGTATGTAATCAAAATAATTGCACTGTGCTGGTTAAGCACTAAAACAGAAAAATATCTTAAGTATGATAGAAGTCCAGTGACAGATAAAAGTAATATTTTATAGGGTCAAAGCAGAGGCTAGTGGGTGGAAATTCTGATTTAAAAACAGTGGATGTGCTAGCACTGGGGGATGCTGAAGCAGGTGGATTGCTTGAGCTCAGGAGTTCAAGACCAGCCTGAGCGAGTGTGAGACCCTGTTTCTACCAAAAATAGAAAACTAGAGGGTATTGTGGCAGGCACCGGTAGGTCCAGGTACTTGGGAGGCTGAGGCAGGAGGATCTCTTGAGCCCAGGAGTTTGAGGTTGCTAGGAGCTATGATGCCCTGGGACTGTACTGAGGGTGACAAAGTGAGACTCTATCTCAAAAAAGAAAGAAAGAAAGAAAAACAAAACAAAACAAAAAACAACAAACAAACAAAAGAGAGAACCAGGGTATGTGTGTAATTCCAGGAAGAGGTTTCATGAGCAGTCAGTTAGAGGCCTGGATGTGCTTAGGGAATATTTAGGAGAGTGAGAGGTTGGGTAACTCCTGAGGGAAGGCATTGGGCATAAGTGAACAAGAAGTTGTGGCAGACAGTGAGGCTGTCAGCAGAACATTGGCCTTGTCTGGAAAATTAAAGGAGTCCCTGGGAAGCAAAGGATTTTTTCTTTTTAAGTGGAAGGGGACATGATTAGATTTCTGTTTTAGAAAGATTACTCTTTGGGGATGATTGGTTAAAATAGAAACTACAGTCTGAGAGACTGATCAGTGTAAATTACTTTAAAGCAGCATTTTAAGAAACTGATTTATTAAAAAACTGGTCTATTAAAATGCTTTTTGAAAAGGTCTGTGATCAAGTAAGTTGAAAATTGATAAAGGTTATGAGTAGTCCTACAGTTTTTTTAAATAAGAGCCTGCTTAATTCCACGTACATTTCTCCAAATGAATTTGACCCTCGCTTCTCGCAGCATTAAAAGGATGATACTCAATTATTTCTTGTCTCTTTTTAAGTGTCAAAAATTTTTGTTTCTAATCACTTCAAAAACTGGTCTTCTGTTTTCCAAGATTTCAAATAGTATTTAAAAAGTTTATTAGACTTAAAAAAAGAGACCATATTATAGAGATTTTGTCAATCCAGAGCACTCAAGAGCACTCACTCTGTCCCCATCGTCCTTATCTCTCTGTAAGTTGGCCAAATCTGTCCAATGGAAATCTCTAGAAAGAAAGTTGCAGATTCATTCTTTGAATGCAGCCCACTCTCACCCCTAGATTTGTTTCCTTAGGCTAGATGCACAATTAGGGATGAAAATCTTACAATTTAGCAGATGGTTGACATGTTATGAATATCCCGGTTCTACCAACGAAGGACTCCACCACACATTCTCCCCTGAAAACAAGTTACTGGACTTCGTGGGAGTGCACATTTGATATTTTATGGGAATAGCACTCGTTCTTATAAGCAGTCTTAATGCTTTTGTTCACTTCTCCTTGGATACTATTATGAAGCCGGCCATCCCAAGTCTGTTTCTTGCCAACTTATCAAAAAAGAGATGAAAATCTGAAGCATTTTTTTAACAACTGATTTTTGTTTTGCTTACCAAAGTGTAGCACTGGAGTTTAGTTTCTCCCTGGACATTATAGGAATATTTATTATTGTGTTATAAATTTTTAAATAATGCACAATTTAAGTTTTCTGATATATTCAATATTCAGAAGGCTTAAAATGAAAACTTCCTGGCAGCAACCTTGGAGGCCCCATAGTCTTTCTTGTCTGCCTTGTGTAAAGTCCCCCATAACTGTTCACTTCCCTTCCTGCTACTCACTGTGCTCTGGCTGTTCCAAGCTTCAAAGTCTTTACATTTGCAAGTTTATCTGCCTAGAATCTTCCCTTGGATCTTCAGAGAACTTCCCCTTTTGCTTGTTCACATGCCAGCTTAGGTGTTGCAAGTTCATAAAGGCCCTCTCTGCCCATCTAATTGAAATTGTCTCTACCCCCAGGCACTTTCTAACACATACCAGGGTTTTCCTTTCTTGGTAGCACTCATGGCTAAGGTTGTTTTATTGTTTATTAATCTACTCATCAGCAAGCCTCCTCACTCCAGTAGAACACCAACTTATAAAGGACGCATTTTATTGTCTACTGTTAAATTTCAGGAGCTTAGATTCACACCTGGCACATTGTAGGCACACAAAAAGTATCTATTGAACAAATTTCTATATCTAGTCAAACTCTAGTTTCAATGTGCCCACTTCTCACCATACGAAACACATCTTGAGCCAATTCTGATTGTCAAATAACTCTTCCTTATAAAAAATGAAATTTACCTGTCTGAACTCTCACCTTTGTTTTTTGTCTACAATATTATAAAAGGTCAGGTCATTTCACTCATTTCCCTTGGTGGTCTCTTGAAATTTTTGAAGATACGTTTTATTCCTTTTTGAGTTCAGACCTTCCTCAGTTCACAGTGTTTATTTGACACATATAAAGTGTTGGCTCAGAGCAAGGACTGGGAAATAAAGATAAATATAATTCAGTCCCACCATGAAGAAATCCATTTGATTACTATTTGTTCTTTAAAAAAAAAAAAAAAACGGATGACAAGCTATCATAAGGATACCGAGCAATTCCTTTCAGATTTAGAACAGTGTGAAATCAACCAACCTCCCCACACTGATCATTTACTTCGTTCTGTTTTCTAGTCATACCTCGTTCTATCCTGTCTCCTTTTCTCTGGCTTAATAGATACCCTGTATCTAGATTCTATCCTGTTTCCCTTTCTCTGGCTTAATAGTTTACAGATTGAAGGTTTGTGGCAACAAGTGTCAAGCAAGTCTATGAGCACTGTTTTCCCAACAGCATGTGCTCACTTTGTGTCTCTGTCACATTTTGGAAATTCTTGCAATATTTCAAACTTTTTCATTATAATTATATCTGCTACGGTCTGTGATCAGTGATCTTTAGTATTACTATTGCAGTTGTTTTGCTGTGTCATGAACTGTCCTCATAGAAGATGGTAAGCTGGACTGATAAGTGCAGTGTGTGTTCTGAGTGCTCCACCAACGGGCAGATCTGTCTCTCTTGCTCTTCTCAGGCCTCTCTCCTGTCTGACACATGGCAATTTTGACATCAGGCCAATTAATTACCCTACAATGGTCTCTTAGTGTCAAGTGAAAGGAAGAGTCATACAGTTCTCACTTTACATCAAAAGCTAAAGATTATTAAACTTAGGGAGGAACACATGTTAAAAACTCAGGACAGTCCAAAAGCTAGGCCTCTTACATCAGTTAGCCAAGTTGTGAATGTAAATGGAAAGTTCTTGAAGAAAATAATAAGTACTGATCCACGGAACCTGTGAATGGCAAGAAAGCAAAGCACCCTTATTACTGAAATGGAGAAAGTTTTAGTGGTCTGGATAGAAGATCAAACCAGCCTTGACATTCCTTTAAACCAAAACCAAATCCAGGACCAGGCTCCAATTTTCTTCAATTCTAGGAAGGCTGAGAGGTGAGGAAGCTGCAGAAGAAAAGTTTGAAGCTTGGTTCATGGGGTTTAAAAAAGGAAGCCGTCTCCATAACAGAAAAGAGCAAAGTGAAGCAGCAGGGGCTGACATAGAAGCTGCAGCAAGTTACCCGAAGATCTAGCTCAAACCACTGGTGAAGACGGCCGCACTAAACAACAGAGTATGAGTCAATGAACAGCCTTATATGGAAAGAAGATACTATTTGCTTTAAATAAAAAATAAAATTTGTGACTTTCATAACTAGAGAGCAAAAGTCAATGCCTGGCTTCAAAGCATCAAAGGACCCACTCTTGTAAGGTATTAATGCAGCTGGTGACTCTAAGTTAATGCTAATGCTCATTTACCATTCTAGAAATCCTAGGGCCATTAAGGATTTGCTAGATCTATGCTGCCAGTACTCTAGAAATGGAACAACAAAGCCTAGATGATAGCACATCTACTTATGACATGGTTTATTAAGTCCACTGTTGATACGTGCTGCTCAGAAAAAAAAATTCTTTCAAAATATTACTGTTCATTACAATGCACCTACTTGTACAAGAGCTCTGCTGGAGATGTACAAGAAGATTAATTTCTTTATGCTTTCTAACATGCACACATTCTGCAGCCTATGGATCAAGGAGTAATTTCAACTTTCAAGTCTTACAATTTAAGAATTACATCTCCGAAGGCTTTAGCCTTCATAGATAGTGATTCCTTTGATGGATCTTGGTAAAATAAGTTATAAACTTTCTGAAAAGGATTCACCATTCTAGATGTCAGTAAGAATATTTGTGATTCATGGGAATAGGTCAAAACATTAACAGGACCTTGGGAGAAATTGATTCCATCCCTCATGGATAACTTTCAAGGGTTCAAGACTTCAGTGCAGGAAGTAACTACAGATGTGGTGGAAATAGCAAAGAAACTAGAATTAGAAGTGGAGCCTGAAGATGTGACTGAATTGCTACAATCTCATGATCAAACCTGAACAGATGAGGACTTGCTTTTTTAGGGACAAGCAAATAAAGTGGTTGCTTGAGATAGAATCTACTGCAGTGGTCTGGTAAAAACACCATGAAAACTGTTGAAATGTCCAAAAAATTATGATATTTCATAAACTTAGTTGATAAAGCAGTGGCAGGATTTGAGAGAACTGACTCCAATTTTGAAAAAAGTTTTACTGTGGGTAAAATGCTATCAAATGGCATCGCATGCTACAGAGAAAACTCTCATGGAAGGAAGAGTCAAGCTTCATCATTGCCTTATTTTAAGAAATTTCCACAGCAACCTCTACCTTCTGTAACTACCACCCTGATCAGTCAGTAGCCATCAACATTAAGGCCAAACCCTCCACCAGCAAAAAGATTACAGCTAACTGAAGGCTAAATGATTATTAGCATTTTTTAGCAGTAAAGTATTTTTAATTATATAATAGTATTATAACATTATTTTAGACATAATGCTGTTGACTATAGCATAGTATAAACATAACTTTTATAAGCACTGAAAAACCAAAAATCTCATGTGACTCACCCTACTGTGTGATATTTGCTTTATTGTAGCAGTCTGGAACCAAGTCCGTAATACCTCTGAGGTATGCCTGTGTGGGTTTGGAAAACACAAACAAGTATAGTTTTGGGCCCTATTCCTAAGAAGTTTCTACCCTATTTAAGAGAGTGCAAAAATCATGCCATTAAGATATTCTGCAATAGAATAATTAATGCTAAGCTAAAAGGTGCTCATAATATTTGCTTTAGAAATCCATGTCTGGTGTTAAGGGAGTAAGTAGGCTAGTACGGACTAAAATAATTCTTTAGTTCCTGGAATAAATTGAAATGGATTTATACTTGCTTCTGGAATAATTCTATGGTTAAAAAAAAAAAAAAAAGGATTAGTCTTTGAGTAGGCTGCCATAAAAGACAGCATTTCAGCTACTAAAAACCATCTGAGGAAGAACCCAAGCATAAGTACATGTTCATAGAACAAGAAAAGAAAAATGACATGTGAAAACAAATATGGCTGTCTATTGCCACAGAATTTAAGGAATCGTTTCCTCTGCACAGCTCTGAAAAGCCAACATTTTCAAAATAAGTTAGGTGCAGCTCACTTGATGGTTAGCTTAATCTGATCTAACATGAGGCTATTTGTAATCTTTACTCATCCTTGAGTAGCCTCCCATTCTGCTGAGCAAACACATACCATGTTTGATTACGGGTGTTGCCTCTGTAAGATACGGTACATGTCTCATATTACCTTTCTCAGACCCGAAAAATATCAGATATTACTGATTTCAAGGCCTACAGGTTGTGGGGCAGAAATTTTGTACCTGTAATGAGTTCAGGTTAAAAGTTAGATTGGAGGTGTTCAAAATGAAAAGACTGTGTCAGGGTAGGAGTGGGTGTACAAAGAGTACAAGTGTGGAAAATCGTTTTCAATGAACTAGTGAATTTCTGTAGAGTAGGAATTTTCAATGGGAAGTTAAAATAATCCAGAAAAAATTCATCTCACAGGAAAAGTTCTTAGTTAACTGTAATTTATTTAAACAAACTCCTCAGTAGGCTAAGAGTTATGGTTCACTGTTTATGCTGGCTCCACATAACAGATTTTCCCGTATCATTTTTCATCCAAGCAAACATCTGTGAGAAAATGTCAATGGTAAACCTTACAGAGTTTGTTATTTGTGTTTTATGTTTCCACTTCTGAGCTGTTACTGAGTCAAGTCAGTCCAGCATGGTCAGCTGCCTGTCTTCTCCTGCCCCGTGCCAGTCACAGAGTACCCAAGTTTCTTTTGAAGCTAGGCCTTCAGAGTGCAACGCCTTCCCTCAGGCTATTAGGACTTGCTCAAACAGGTTTTCCTGAGTTCTTTCCAAAAACTCACTTGTTCCCTTTATGTTTCTTTCTGAGTAATGTGGGGAACAAAGGAAGAAAAAAAAAAAACCAGAATTTCTCATGCTTCATAGCTATAAACAAGAAGAAATGGAGAAGTTGAACAGGCATCGACAATTTAGAAGTAAACATAGTCCTTCACCAGCTCAGACTCCTGACAAGGACCAGTTTAATTCAAAATTGTGAATATCAAGATCATGTTATCAAACTGCGCACCTGTGTGTGTATCACTACACCATAGATAAATGAAAGGACAATTTGCAAGTGTGTTTCTCTGTCCCTTTGCTATTCAGTCCCAGCTACACATATGACCTTTATGGTCTCTGGGAGTCAATGAAAATAAAAGATGTTATTGGATGTAAGGTTTGAGACCAAGTGAGTTCATTTGATCACATTCCAGGTTGTTAAATTATAGCGTTCATCTTAGAGAAATCACACACAAGGTATACATCGTAATTGTTCGTCTCTTTCATTTAGCAGGTGGTGGCAGGAATATTATGGCATAAATAAATTGCAACATATCCTACAATTAACACTCTCTGTTTTACCAAAATGGAAAAGTGGAGTCCAGAAAGCCAATAATTAAAATGAGATATTACCATGTTTTAATCCCAGTTTAAATCACTCAATACTTTATCTATCATTTGTATAACTCATTCATTTACTTAATGCACATTTCACATGTAATTAAATTGTTGTGCTCACAGCATTACTGCCAGTGAGCACAGAAATAGGATGAAGACAATCTTTGAAAGGGAAGGGAGTTTGTTTTTGATGAGAATATACTATTTGCCAAATAACTTATTTTGTCACCTCATTTATTCTTGGAAACTATTCTTACTGACATAGATATTGTTATTCCTGTTTTATACGTATGAACTAAGGTTAAGAGAAGGGCAAGAACTTTCACAAAATTAATACAGCTAAAAACCGAGAAAGATTTGCCATTATTAAGCACCTACTACCCATTTGGCAGTGCCCTGGGCACCTGGGTACACCATTATACCAAAGGGACAAAGGTCCTCTCCTCTTACCTCTTTCTACAGTAACTGTAGCTCTTGGTCCTGATTGAGGATATACTAGAATCACCTGGGAAACTTCTGTAACACGCAAATGCTCACTGTCCACCCCTGCAATTAAATCAGATCCCCCGGAAGTGAAACTAGAGCATTTTTTAAAGTTCACCAACCAACAGTTTAAAAGTCCATCCAGGGTTGAGAATCTTTTCATTTACCAGATTATGCTATGTACAAGGTCACTACCCTCCAGACACACTATACAGAGGTTAGAGATAAATGCATACAAATAGAACACAGAAAAAAATTTAAGGGAATAAGAAAATCAAAATGGTATCTAGTTTATAAAAGAAAAAATTACTTTTACATTGGGGAAGGGAATATTTTATTTTTATTTATATTTTAAGGGAATAAGAAAATCAAAATTGTATATAGTTTATAAAAAGAAAAATTACTTTTATATTGGGGCAGGTTTAGAAGAATATAATTTTTTTTTTCTTTTGAGACAGAGTCTCACTTTATTGCCCTCGGTAGAGTGCCGTGGTGTCACAGCTCATAGCAACCTCCAACTCCTGGGCTTAGGTGATTCTCCTGCCTCAGCCTCCCAAGTAGTTGGGACTACAGGCCCCTGCCACAACAGATGGCTATTTTTTCTTGTGGTTTGGCTGGGGCCAAGATGGAACTCGCCACCCTTGGTATGTGGGGCTGGTGCCCTACCGGCTGAGAAACAGGCGCCACCTGCAGGAGAAGACAATTTTTTAATGAAGAGGATACAGTGGGACCATTTCAAGGGAGGGTTAATTTTTTTTTTTTTTTTTTTTTAGAGACAGATTCTTTGTTGACCAGGCTAAAGTGCAATGGCCTCAGTCTAGCTCATGGCAACCTCAAACTCCTGGGTTCAAGTGATCCTCCTGCCTCATCCTCCCATGCAGCTGGGACTACAGCCACCTGCCACCATACTATTTTTAGTAGAGATGGGGTATCCTTCTTGCTCAGACTGGTCTCAAACTTCTGAACTCAAGTGATAAAAGAGGTATACTTTTGAAGAGAGGAATGGTCCTCAACTTTGGTGTGTATCAGAATCATTTATGCAACTTGGTAAAATGCAGATACCCAAGCCCTATGCTACTTCCACAAGCTTGAGTCTCTCCATTCCTTGTTAGCTTAGATGATTCTAATACACACTATGGTTTGATAATCATTAAACTAGAGGGAGAGAATTTTGAAGACATTATTGGCAGATGAAGAAGTTATTGTTCCTGAGGGACAAAGAGAAGTCAAAATTAATATGATATGTGTGGTGTGAGGGTGGGGCCTAATAATGGTAAGGAAATCTGTATAATTGAGATAGAAGGTATGATAGTTGGTTTTACATGTTAATGTGGCTGGGCCACAGTGCCCAGATATTTGGTCAAATATTATTCTGGATACTTCTGTGAAGGTATTTTTTGGATGAGATTAACACTTAAATTTGTAAACTTTGAATAAAGCAGATTACCCTCCACAATATGGAGTGTCTCATCCAATTAGCCCAAGGTCGTACTAGAACAATGACCTCCCCCAAGCAAGAAGGACTTCTGTGTCCAGAGTGTCTTTGGGATGCAAACTACAACTCCTTTCCTGATCTCCAGCTGACAAATTTTAGACTTGGACCTTCACAATCGCATAAGCCAATTCATCTCTCTCAATCTCTCTCTCTCTCCTCTAAACACACATACACACACGTACACACCCACCCTGTGGGTTCTGTTTGTCTGGAGAACCCTAACTAATAGAGAAATTAGAAAAATGACAGAATACACTCATGAGAGGTCTTGATGGACAACGTACAGAACTTGGTCTTTATCTGATTGGAACTATGAGATATTCTAACTTCTTTTCAAATAAGCCAGCTGAGTCTTTGGAGTACAGATTTTGCCTTTAGTGCTCACTGAAAGAGCAAACATCAGTCTAGAGCAGCAGTTCTCCACCTGTAGGTCGTGACCCCTTTGTAACAATGAAACTACATCCTGCATATCAGATACTTACATTACAATTCATAACAGTAACAAAACTACAGTTATGAAGTAGCAAGAAAAATAATTTTATGGTTGGGGGTCACCACAACGTGGGGAACTGTATTAAAGGGTCACGGCATTAGGAGGCCTTAGGCAGGTTGAGAACCACTGCGTGTGGGTGAATCCCTACTGTTCTTTTCTTTAAACTGGCAATACAGAAAGAGAAGTAGCTGTTTCGAAATGTAACCTGTCAGAACAGGACTAAACATTTCACTCAGTTGTTAAGTTTTCATCATTATTATACCAAGGAACCACTAACACATGGCAGGGATCAAGTACAAGAAGAGGCAAAACAAAGAGCTGAGTAAGGAGGCTGCAAATGCCGAATCTTTGACGTGGGCGTTAACCTCCTGGTGCTGCCACCTTGGGCGATATTACATCTGTACCCTTTTGATGCAGTGACCATGAAAAACAGCCTAGAATTTTAAAAAATAAATCAAGTTAACTTCAAAGGATTTAAACAAGGAACACTAGGAATGACTTAACTTGGTTTTTAAAGATGTCTTCTCATATTCATCTTGTGTCCCTAATGCATGGGTTTTTTAAAAATTGTTGTTGAAATGACGTATGCTTATTGCACTCTTGTACCTGTGTGTTAGGCAAATTTTTCTGTTATAGATCTCTTTAGATTTTCTTCTTAATTTGTCTGAAAGCTATCTGTTCTCTTTCCAGTGTTCTACATTGGTCTGCATTCCTCATTCATTCACATATTTATTCATCCCAGTCAGCATTTATTAAACAAATACATCCCTAGAACCTATCATAAGTCCTACACTGTGCAAGGTATGAGGAATACATGTTGATCAAGACAAAAATATAACAATCTTGTTCTCATTATAATTTTATGATATCTTAAAATGATGTCTTGAAATGAAAAAGATAAATAAGGAGAAATGGTCCAAATGACACTGACCCAGACACCTACTGGCTTTGCAAAGGAGCTGGAGGCTTTCTTTGTTGGTCTTCAATTTCTAGAATCTTCTTGGAGCAGAACTTTCATGAGTGGAAATTCTAAATGACATAAAATACTTTTCCAGGGGACATGCAATGTGAAATAGTTTCAAGATTCCCTCTCTCCCCAGTTGAAGATAGGGAAGAAAGATTATCCTTTCTCCCTTATCTTCAGCTAACAAATGTGTTTAAATCCCTACTATGAACAAGTTTGGGTGAAGATTCGACAAGTGAAAGCGCAGACTTTTCACTCCTAGAGCTTACAATACAGTAGAGGAATTATATGAGACTGAAAAATAACCGTACCATTGAACGTAAGCTCTGATGGGAATGCAATGATTGAAAGGCACACATAGAAATGACAGAGGGACGTTAGTCTGGAGGTTCAGAGAAGGCGCTCAATGCAAGTACCTTAATATCTTTTCACAGAAAATTATCAAGTTCTAATTATGCAGTTTCTCAGTTCACTTAATCTCAATCATTGCTAGAAATAACATGATTTCTTTCTCTTAAAAAACTTTATAAAGTGTCTACTATTAAATACCCCAGAAGAGGTTACTTGTGGCCAGACAACTCTATTTCATGATTGTGAGACTGGATAACCCTCCTTTTGAGTGAGTAAATAGTGTCTGAATTGAAAATTGATCTCCCACAGGGAAAAAATTGAGACAACCAGGATACACTCTTCTATAGTGACATTAAATGTCCCTTCTAGATGCACAAGTCCAAGCTGCTGCTATTTAATCAAGACATATGTTTGTCTAATGGGCTACAGAAATTGCTCTCCTTAGGGTCATCTGGAGAGCTTAAATACTGACTTATGTGTCACATCTCCCGGCATGTTAAGGGTCTGATTTAATTGGGTTTCAAAAAGTTCTCCAAGTGATTCGAATATAAAAATATGATTTATAGCTTTTAGAACCACCAGGTAACAGTGATCTCAATTCTCAGATGATTGTTATTCCAACTACACAAACTGTATCCTTCAATGCTGTTACTCTCAGCTTGGGGCTCTACTAGTGTGCGCCTTCTGGAAGAGAGGTCCTAGCGCTCAGAATTCAAGAGGCTTTCTATGCTAGTCACATGTGATTGACCATGGTTGGTTAATACACTTCAGGGACTAAAAACTTGTTTTATGAAAGGTTTGAGGCAAAGAATGTCTGAGGTACACTATGAAATATTTTGTGAACCTTCTATCACAAAGTCTACTGGAGATGTACAGTGAAGCACATTCAGCTTGACGGGTACTTAAAGTAAAGCAAAAATCTGGGATCAGCATCTGTAGCTCAGTGACTAGGGCACCGGCCACATACACCGGAGCTGGCAGGTTCAAATCCAGACCAGGCCTGCAAAACAACAATGACAACTACAACAAAGAAATATATAGCCACACGTGGTGGGTGCCTATAGCTCCAGCTATTTGGGAGGCTGAGGCAAGAGAATCACTTAAGCCTAAGAGTTGGAGGTTGCTGTGAGCTGTGACACCACGGCACTCTTACCCAGGACAACAGCTTGAGACTCTGTCTCAAAAAAAAAATCTGCACTTATAGTGATTATAAATTTTGGACCAGAATGCTAGTGCTTGAATTTCTATGCAAATTAAACTACCTTTAATCTATAGTAAAAGTATTCAGTGATTTGATATGTATGAAATCAAGAATTCTTAGAAAACGCATGGTTTAAGGGAATAAAAAAGGAAGACAGATCTTCTGTCTTGGAAGGACTCCACACAAACGCACACTCAAATGGAACTAATCAATGCAAAAATATGCAATTCATATTCTATAAAACACGCAAAGTGATCTGAGAGAGAAATGGATGTAATGAATGATTAGCAAAGCTTCCTGGAGACAGATCAGTCAGGGTAGGTCTTAACAGGTGAGTCAGGAAAGGGCAGGAAATGTGGGAAATACAAAAAGAGGGCAGAACATGAAAGAAGGTTGAAGGGTTGATTACAAGCATAAGAGGTTCAAGAAGCAGTGAGGAAAGCAGCCAGTGGAAGTTGTATGGAGAGGGAGGGCAGGAGAGGAGAAAGGGACACCAGATGCATAATCTTGGAGAAGAAAGCTGGGTTAAGACAATGGACCAGGGTAGGAAGTACTTTTAAGTCTGAGTAGAAAAAATGTACACATTAAGTTCTAGATAATGAGAAAAACCCAAAGTTCCTTAGCAGGATATCGCTAAGGTAGCATTTTGATTAACATTAACTTGTTTGTCGTTGCAGAACAGAAGTGAAATATTGGAGGGAGGAAGACTAGGTAGGAAGATTTGACAATAACTTACCCATAAAGTCGTGAGAGTCTGGTTTTCTGATTTTCCTAATGATTATGCCAATAAAAAAAATAGATTGTATGAAGGAGGAATTTTGGAATAAGAAACAGCAAGAATTGGTCATTGACTATATGTAGAAAGAAAAAAGCTAATCAAAAATCATTGCCCAAGTTTTAAACCTGAAGGACTTAGTAATGTGAAACTTTGGGGAACTTTGTGGAGATATTAGCATCTTAGAGCCTGTGTCATAACATGAGCAGAATAATTAATTCTGGCAGTTGTCTTTGGGGAAAGATACATACACACTCAGCATATTCATCTATCTCAGAGTGTATGTACACTTCCATAGAACTAATATTTGCATTTCAGGCAAACTGACTCATGACAAAAAGTGCAATGATGTATAGCAATGGCAGAGTTTTTGACCTGGCAGATTAGCAAATTTATCCCTGTGGGAAATAACTTTATCAACTGAGTATACTACTTCCGTATAGTTTCTTTCAGTTCTAGTCTCACAGACACCATTTATTTTGAAAGCAACTTAAGTCAACACTTTTTTTTTTGCAATTTTTGGCCCGGGGCTGGGTTTGAACCCACCACCTCCGGTATATGGGGCCAGCGCCCTATTCCTTTGAGCCACAGGCGCCACCCTTAAGTCAACACATTTTATACACATTTGTTTTGGTAGTTTGTTTCATATATTTGTAACACAGATCTTTGGTTACATTTTGCATGCCATCCTGGGATTTGCCAACCTTTAAAATGATTTTTTTAATAATTTTGCATACATTAAGGCTTGCTCTTTGTGCTGTAAGTTCTATGACTTTGGACAAATGCTTAATTCAATGTATCCACAATTACAGGTACCTACCAATCTTTATCATTGGTATTGTTGTGTCCTTTTAAGAATATCTCATAATTTGAATCTTACAATATGCAGTTTGCAGACCATCCTATCACTAAGCAATATGCATTTCAAATTTATGCATGTCTTTTGGGGGCTTTATATCTCTTTTATATTTAATTAAATGTTCTAGTGTATGGACAAATCACAGTTTGTTTATTCACAAGCCAATGAAAGACATCTTGGTTATTTCCAGTTTGGGACAGTTATGAATAAAGCCAATGTTCCCATACCATAGTTCAGTTTGGAGAATTACGATTTATGGAGTAGGCTTTTTTCTAATCCAGTGAAGAGGGCTACATAACAAAATACTACAGACTGAGTGGCTAAAACAACAGAAATTTATTTGCTCACAGTCTGTACAGCCAAGTACAAATGCTCCAGGTGTGAGACATCATGTGCAAGGTCCTTTAGGGCAGTTGGAAGAAGTTCACTATGCTAGAAAGTATTCTAGAAGCTCGTTCAGTCTAGTAGTTCAGGTAGTGCCAAGATAAGAAGTGTCACAACAGGAAACCAGAGTGAAGAAAGGCTCAGGTCACAGGTGTGGTTTCAAAGAGATTAGGTGGTACAATAGGGCACTGGAAGCTGGTGAAGATATTTCTGTTGGTGAGATATTTGATCAGATATGGATTTTAATATGTTCATTCAGGCTACTGTGTGGAGAGTGGGTTATAGGCAGGATGAAAAGAGACTTGTTTAGGAATTAAGAATGGATGATACTTAGAGGTAGGATAATGACAGTCAGATGAAGAAAATGGGATGAATTTGTGAGAAAGCTAAGAAGAATGGAGGGAACCAATGCTTCATTTAAATTCCACAGAGGAAAGTAAATTTGAGGGGTCTATTTTGTTCATTGATATACCCCAAATGCCTTAAGTAGTGCCTGGAAAATAGTAGAAGACAGATGAACATTTGTTGAATAGGTTGATTGGATATAGTATATATATATATACCTGCAAGAATTGAAAGAATATGTTAAGAATATTACCCAGGTTCTTTGCTTGGGGCACTGGGAAGCCAGTGGTGCTACTTACTGAAACAGGAAGCAATGGGGCAGGGGAGTACAGGCAGAGCAATGGGATGGATCATGTTTTAGTTGTGTTTTGTTTGAGACACCTGTAGGAAAAATGTCCGAATGGAAATATGAACTAGATAGGGATAATTCAGGAGAAAGTTCTGGGCTGGGAAATCCATAAATCACTAATATAATTGTTAATATGATCAATATGATATTTTATATGATCATGGTTGAGATACCCATGTAAGAGGTATAAAACAGAGGAGGATCTGGGATGCATCCTGAGGAACACTTATGTTTAAGTAACCTGAAGAAGAGCTTTCTCTTTCTCTCTCCAGAAGCCTATTTTCCACCTTCTTCACCATACATACATCGCCAGACCTCTCCCTTCCAGGAGCTCCTATTTTATAGATCTTGACACAAGAAGGACAGAAAATTTCTGTAATTTCTAAACTCCCTTAGTATTCTAAGATCTTGTGACTTGGTGATCATTACTTTACTCTCTTTTTTAAATCTTTGTGGCAACCTAACAATGATTTTGGAGGAAGGTACAGTTCTACTGAACCGATTTATCCTATGTTGGCATTTAATATGCTAATAGAAAACACCTCACCTAGATCTTCACAGTCACCCTGTTTCATTGTAGTTATTATTTTTATCCACAAAGCAGTTATTAAGGTTACAAAGGGAAGAACCTGTTAAAAAGCATCTAGTATTGGGTGGCGCCTGTGGCTCATCGAGAAGGGCACCAGCCCCATATACCGAAGGTGGTGGCTTCAAACCTGGCCTCGGCGAACTGTAAAACAGAAAAATAGCCGGGCATTGTGGTGGGCGCCTGTAGTCCCAGCTACTCAGGAGGCTGAGGCAAGAGAGTCACCTAAGTCCAGGAGTTGGAGGTTGCTGTGAGCTGTGTGACGCCATGGCACTCTACCGAGCGTGACAAAGTGAGACTCTGACTCTACAAAAAAAAAAGCATCTAGTATTATGCTTTTATTTTACAAAGGGAATGGGCATCTTACCTAAGACTATTTAGGAGCAAAATGGAGGTTTGAAGAGGATTTCCTCGCTTCCGTTCAGACTCATCCCACCATGCCTCTCCATATTGTACACTTTCATGATTTTCAGTTTCTGTGCTCATTAAGATTAAAATCCCGTAAAGGCAGAGACTACATCACATCAATGCAGTGCTCAGGACGCAAAGAGGGAGGCAAAGAACCGTGGGGCTAAGTTGCTAGAGCTCTCAGGATAACTATTCAAAATGATTGGACAGGCTTGGCGCCTGTGGCTCAAAGGGCTAAGGTGCCAGCCACGTACACCTGAGTTGGTGGGTTCGAATCCAACCTGGGCCCGCCAAACAACCCGGTTTGGTTGATGGCTGCAATCAAAAAATGGCCGGGCATTGTGTCAGGCATCTGTAGTCCCAGCTACTTGGGAGGCAGAGGCAGGAGACTTGCTTGAGCCCAGGAATTGGAGATTACTGTGAGCTGTGATGCCAGAGCACTCTATCCAGGGTGACAGCTTGAAGCTCTGTCTCAAAAAAAAAATGATCGGACATGCCCTTGCCATATAGTCAAACTTTCTTTCACCTAAATAATGCTGGTATTGAAGATTCAGGCAACACAGAGAGGCCAAGTACTTTATGGAGGTGTCACATTCCTTTGGCTCTGACTTCTTAATTGATCAACCCATAGGTTAAATCAACCCCTTTCATGTGCAACCATGCAGTGTATCAAAATTAACTATTGCTTTAAAAATCACAAACACACATCCCAATAATATATAGCTTATGATACAGCTATTGTGAAGGTGTCATTCTGTCCTCTCAGTTATCTATACACGGGGCACCTAAGTTTATCAAGGACACCATAGATAATGGTGAGGGAGTGATGGATTATCCAAACACTGAATTTTCTTACTGGATGCTAAAATTACAAGACAATCCATATTTGAAGGCCTGCTGTGTGCAAAGCCTCATACCAGATACCTTGAATACATGATCTTATTTCAATCCTCAAAAAGACTAGGAGGTCCAGAAACCAAGAATCAGAGATTTGGGCTGATTTTCCTAAGGGTACACAGTCCATAGTGGCAGAGTTAGGAATTGAACTCATGTCTGATCCAGAACTAATTCTCTTCTCAATGTGCTACATTGAAATCACTGAATTTCATCCTTAGGCTGATCTCTCAGTAATAGGATGAAATTTTTTTTCCGAGAAAATACTTTATACTTGTGTAGGGGCTGGGAAAGTAACCAACTTGTCCTGCCTCCCTCATGAAATACCATCTTCAGGCCCTGACCACGTCAACCTAATCCCAGAGGATGAGGGAAGAAACATTTTTGAGCCGTGACCTCAGATAAAGTGGTTCTGGCCCCCAGCCTAAATCTCTCTCATAGGAGTTTGAGGTTAAACAAGGTCAGAGCACACGTTTTCATGTTTTCTTCCTATGAATTGCTTGGATGAGGTTACTATCTCAAAACATTGAAAAAAAAAATAAAGAGGAAAACTGCTACTGAAAGTCTTAATACTGATGAGGAAGAGAAAATTGTGGGCTAGAAAGAAGTCACGTGTTCCTTACGGGAAAAAAAACACATAATTTTAATTTTTAAATAACTAGATAATAAAAGTATGAGTCAGAAAATATATGAATTCATTGCCTATTCTGAGGCAGACATTGTTCTAGGGTAGATGTGTACCGAACAGCACAAGACAGGTAAAGTCCTACACCCTCAGGATGTTGACGTCCCGTGTATGGGGAATATTAGACAAATAAACTTCAACATTTATCCTAGGGTTTAGAAAATCTAATTTTAATAATTTTTGAAACTTTTAAAATCCAAAGCCCTAATGCCAGACAAATGGTTTAGATTTTTTCTTTTTCTTTCTAAATTAACATTATAATATTTGGAGGGGGGTGTTTTTTTTTATTGTTTGAGATTCATTGAGGGCACAAAGAATTAAGTTATATTGATTGCATGTGTTAAGTAAAGAGTTTCTTATAATTGTGTCCCCCTCCCAAGAGGAGTACCATAAACCATAATCCCCCATTCTCCTTCATCCTCCCCTCTCCCTGCTACCTCATTATAATATTTTAAAAATGGAAACCTAGTTTTAAACTGAAAATACATTCAGTAATTGATAAAACTTCCACGGGAACATTGAGAAGAATACTGTTGCCTAAGATAGTTCCCCATCTTTGGTCTTTGGTATGTTAGGGAGTTTATCACAATTCTTTACCAGTATTCTTTATTACCTTGTATTGATCAATTGAAGCAACATCTTATACCATACAATATAGCTATCCTGTTAGGCTCCAGCTTGGGATAACTTTAAAAATGAAATTTTTTTCTTAAAAAAATTTTAAGAAACGAACACAGAAGAAAGTGATATTATTTCTAAAGAAACTAGAGAATAAAATTAACTCAAAAGTGACCAAGGACTCTAAATGTTCTAGTTTTTAAAAAAAAAAATTAAGTAAATTTTGATTTTGGAAAATTGCTAGAATGAATTTTTGAATATAGTTTGTGAGCATGTAGGAAATGAAATGATGATTTATAAGGAATCATGAGTATCTTAATAAGAAATCATACATTTTTAATGAGCACAACCAAATACGCTATAAGCACAGTTCCTTGATATTTTTTACAGTCACTTACCTTGACTTGAATGCCCTGATATTTGTAAATCATTTCCAAAAATATTTGACAATGTATCACTAAATAAGATTTTTTTAATTGCACATGTAACAGTGCAGTTAACAAGTTCCATTCCTTGTTCTACAATAACACTGACTGATGGTTGGAAGAAAGCTAGCGGGAATGCTTTGTAACTGTTCCTGTTCTCTTTAACATTTATGTTCATGATTTAAATAGAGATACAGAAGGCATGTCATTAAATGTGCAGATGCACAAAGTTTAGGGTAAAAGTTAATGTATTTGAAAAGATAGATTAGATTAACAATATCTTGATTGACCAGAACAATTGCAAAGGGCAGCCTTGTGTGGCAACAGCATAGAAAACTCATTACTACCCTTACTGCTTTTCTCTTGGGTTTGCTAAGTCCAGAATGCAGAACTCACTGAGTACTGATTTTCACACCATATGTAGCCATTCTTTACTACTGGGGGAAAATAATAGAATGATAATCATGGTCCATAGAGGACTAATTTTAATGGTAAATGACTGGGAGACTTCCTTTGTTTTTGTTGCTGTTTTTTTTAAATGAATCTACGTATAAAATATTAAAGTAGGAAAAAAATCTCATAGAAATAATGTAATACAATTTAACTTTTTTTTTCAATATGCAGATCTCCCATAATATACCAGGTATTTGATTATCAAGCTTTTTCTGTTTTTTTAAAAAGTGTTTAAAATGGTGCCTAGAACTTCATCATTCAGAAAACATTTGGTAATTGAATGATTTAAGAGAGAAAATGTGGTACCTCTCTTAGGTATTAAATTTTATTTCCAGGAGTCACCAATTTCTAAAATGGCCCTACTTATACTACAGTAGTCAAATGCATTTTTCCATAATTTCCTACTTAGGAGATAGAATATCATAAATATACTTTACTAATGTGAACAAAATGAATATAGCTGTCTTCCAAATATCTTAAGACAGCTAACATGTTCCCTTTAAGAACAATAGAACCTCTGTAAGTTGACCACCCAAAGGATTGCAACAAATTGGTCAACACCTGGACATGGTCAACATAAGGAACTAGGCCTTCTATACTGATACATACATGTGGTGCATGTCTGGTCTTTGACAATTAGAAAAGCTTAAGGAGGTAGTCGTTGTAGGGAGGTGGGTAAATATGGAGGTTCTACTGTATTTGTTATTCTTTCCAAGTAGAAGTTAACTAACTCCTGAACCTTCTTCATATAGCATAGTTTCTTATTCCTTAATCATTTTTGTCATTCTTCTCTGAATGTACCTCAAATTTTCAAAGATTTTCTTTAAATGTGGTACTCTGAACTAAACAGCTCTCCAAATGAAAGCTGATCTGAGCACCATTTGTTTGTTATTGGGAGATTAGATTTGCTGTCTGAAAGACTATATAAGTAGTAATCATTTCATCTCAGTCTTAAATCAAGTAAAATCTTTAGAACTAGAAGGAGGTCCTAGCTGATATCTGTGTTAAACATGTTAACTTTTTTTTCAAAATGAGATTATATTTTCCATTTTGTTTCCTACAGTGAGATTTTTATTAGCTGAAGGACAAAAATGAAGCATCTGTTATAAGAAAAAGGGTGGGCTTTTTTCCTAGAATAATATACATTGGTTTTAAGGTCTCATACAGGCCTAATCAGATAGGCGCTTATTGTTCTGTGTTCAGCCCTGAGTTTTGGGAGCCACACTCATACTCATGGCCTTGGACCTCCCTGGGCAGGAAGCCTGTGGGGGCCCTAGGTCAATACAGAGAGCCAGGGAGGGGAGTCTGAGAAGCCAGTTAGGTGAAAAGCTACTGGAGCACAGAAGAAAGAAATCGCTTAACTTCCCTCTAGGCCAAACAGACTTGAGAATTGCACACATATTGTTGGCAAATAAATTTGCCACTCTACCCTGTGCTCTGGGAGGAGGAGAAAAGCTAGGATTCTTCTCCCTGGAGGGTGGAGTTAAGTAACTGCAAAGGCACATAAGGACACACTCCTCCCAGCCCTCCTCACACACAGGCTGGCTAGAATAAGTTAGAGGGGAGTCTCTATACCCTCAGAGGGTACGTAGTGCTTAGAATAAAGATTCTGCCATCCCATCTTTCAGTCATTTGGGTTTTGAGCTATTTGTTGCTCCAGGAAGGGCAGCAGTAGAAGTAGGGAAGTGGCATCTGCATTTGCAGGAGTCCACTCCTCCACTGCCTGCCCTCATCTCTCCTCTAGGCTGACCCTGCCTGGGCCTACTCCACACCAAGGCACTGCCGCCCTGCAAGACTCTGCTGCCCTCAATGGGCACATGGACAAGCTACTTTTGCCATTTAAGTAGACACAAATTGGGTGAGGGCATGGCAGAGAAGGAGGACTGCTGGTGGCAGGGAAAAATCTCTCTAATGTCCTGACAATTCCATGCCGGCTCCAAATTTGCATAGTCCATTCAGCCATACATAAATCTGGCTTAAGAAGACCCTTTCTCCTTAGAAGGAAGTTTAGCAACTATATCTAGTTCCTAGAGCATTCTCCTTTGGAGTCTTCCTGCACATTCTATCCACCCCAAGCCACTTATTAGAGTATTCCTTTAAACCCTTAACTGTCCCTGGAAGGAATTCCAGGGATGAATTTTTCTGTTTTATAACATTCTCAGTGATGCTCAGGGAAATAAATTTCCTGCTGGCCTGATGAAATAAGGGATAGGCAAAGGGTCGACCCCATGTTCTTTTTACCATAGTCTAAGCCCCACTTCCTTTCCCCAGATCAGGATGGTACGTGGGCTGGTCCCAATGGAGCCTGTAGTGGTGTGGTGGAAAGGAGCTCTTTCCTCACCTGCTTTGCCACATAGCTTCTCTCTCTTGCCACATGCCTACCTTTCTGCAACTATAATAAGTGTAGGATGAAAGGTAAGTCTTCCTGGTAATACAGGCTAACTTTTTGTAGAAATTTCAGTGTCTGATACTGTGTTCTTGGGAGTTCAAAGTTAGCCCTTCTTACTTACAACACTACTGTGCCCTGGACTGGGGAGACCCGGGTACTCTAAAAGGTTATAATTGGTCTGCAGGATGATGTGATCAACCACTATAGTCTAGCAATGGAGGAAGTAATTTAACTTCTGAACTATTGAACCATAATTCACAAGCAGAAAAGCTTCCCACATATAGGACTGTAATTTCAGACATCACTAAATGGGAAAATACTGTGTCCTGGTTTTTTATTTGTTTGTTCCCTCCCTCCAGCCTCATCTCTAGCAATGCCTTAATCTTTTTTCTTGAATTCAGTTTGAGAAAAATCAATGAAAAATCTCTTCCCAGCAAAAGATATGTTTCTTTTCACACCCTCCACTGTATTTATATATGGCTGTGGCATTGGTCTCCTGGTACAATGAGACAAAGAGGTACAGAGAAGCACGTCAATGGAGAGAAATACAGAAACAGCTAACTGGGCATAATTGCCCCACTGTCTCTGCCCTCCCCCAGCAGACAATCACTCATAGTCTCTACTTTCCTTCTAGTTACTTATGCTGAGGTGACAGGATTTAGAGAGACCTCCCCGACCTGAAAACTCAAGAGAAGATGCTGGACAAAGTCTCCAACTTAAAAATTGAAAGAACAACATTTAAATGTAACACTGACTTTAAATCACCATCAACACATTCGTAGCCTTGTTTTATTTGCCTCAGAAAAGCCTAGATACCGGCTGGGCCATCCCTCCATCAGCGAGATAAAACACCTCCGTGACTGTATTCAGCCAGAGGGGCACGGCTGTGCATGTCCAAGCCTCCACACAGAAGGCTGAAGATTTCTTCCATCTCATGTTAACATCTCTTCCATGTTCTTCAAGAACTCTTTAGGAGACCCTGTGGCAGGTTTTTATTTAAGTCATTATCTCCTTTAATCTTCTCACCAACCTAAGAAGAGAAATGCTATCTCTGTTTTACAGAAACACAGAGAGATTAGGTGAGTTGCCCTAAGAGCATCCAAGCTAGTAGGTGGCAGAGCACAGCAAGGACACTGCGAAGTTAAAGTTCATGCTCTTAATCCTGAGGCTGTGCAGCTCCCCTGCAGTGAGTGAAGAAAGCCATAGTAACCCTCCAGCTCCAACTGACATTCAGCTCTGCAACTTCGGGTCATCACTGTGGCCTGAAGGTGTCAAGATGCTATGAGGCGCCCTTATCACCGGGCTGAGGAGGGAGAGACCTGGCCACCCTTCCCAGACCACAGGTTTCATCCACTCATGTGTAGGATCATATATCTTTCCTGAGAACCTCTCCCCAGCACAGAGAAGGGAGGAGGTTTGGTGAAAATTGGGGAATGCTTTTGTTCCTAGTCCGCTCTACTTCTAGTCATTATGAGATCTTAGGCAAGTCAAAACTATTTTCTTCCAAATCTCTAAAAGAGAGTAATTATTTCCCACACTTCCTGAAAGAATCAAAATATCACAGTGTATATTTCCTTCAAAAATGGAGAAATAATCTGTAAGATACCCTGGTCCAAGCTTAAGTTCCCAATATTGGGTGGATGTGTTAGTTACGATGAACCCACTGACAAAAAATGAAGTTGCATAAATTAATTTTTTTTCCTTTGCTAGTATTGTAAATAAGATTCCAAAAGATGTTGGTGTTTACAATGCTGATTCGACAGAAGAGGATTTTGGTAAAAACCAAGGTAGTTGTCAAACAGGTTTTTTACATTGTGGTTTATTGTGCGGCTCTGTAGTGTAGCCAAATTAAACAATGACGAGGTTCAACCGCGATGCCCAGCATCAAACACTGTGGCCACAGGACCTGGCGTGTAGAAGAAGAAACGGCCTGATTCTGCAGTCTTAGGAAGGGACCAGATGACTTAGCAATTCTGTCTGCATTTCCTCTGTGAGGTGAGGTTAGCATAAAAAGAGAGCAAAGGCTAAGGTTCTGCCTCTTTTCATCTGTGAGGAAAAGGGATGGACTGAACACAGCATGCATTCCCTCCAAGGCTGAGTAAGCTGTTCTAAATCACAACAGCCTGCTCAGACGACTGCATTTATTTCAAGAAGTTTTGGAGCTAAAATAAATTCCTTTACACTTGCTTGTCATAGAAACATTCCCTTTAGGTAATAACTGACATTTTCTTTAACATTACAAAGTGGTTTCAAATACCCTATCTTATTTTGTGTGAGGAAGAATTATTCCCTTCTTACAGATAAAGAAACAAAATTTCAGAGAAACAAAGACACATAGCTAGTAGCTGACAAAGGCTAAACTTGAACCCAAAGTATCTTTTCAAAATATCATCTATGTTTTCTCTATGCCTCGTCATTTTAGACTTCATTAGCAAAATGCTGACATCATTTAAGTCCATTGTGGTATATTCAGGGAAAACAACTAACAAACACAAAGAACATGTGTGGTTTATAAAAATTATTTATTCCAGACTTTTCAGGGTAACCCCAATTTGAAAGAGCCCCAATTTGACTTCCTGGTTGTCGTCCAACAACTCTTAAACCTGTCATAAATGTACTTCCAAAAATATGCCCACTATTAATGGGTTTTTAAAAAATTCTATACAACTGGAATATTATTTTTTAAAGGCTGAAATTTCCTTACTGTATATTCTGTCTCTTGACTTAGAATGTGAGGTTTTCAAGGACAAGATCAAAGCAGCTATATCATTTTACATTTCAGTGTAAAATGTCTGAGATATCCAGTTCTCTGCACGTTTCTAAGCTCTCAGTATTGTCAGTATTTTTATTTTCATCATTCTAGTATGTGGTGATTTTAATTTGCGTTGCTCTAAAGGCTAATAATATTGAACATCTTTAATAAGCTATTTGCTTTGTGTATATCCTCTTTGGCAATGTTTTTTGTCTAATTTCTAATTGGATCATTTACTTTCTTGCTATTGTTTAGAGATCTATATATTGTCGACATATGTTCTTTGACAGATGATTGACTAGCAAATGATTTCTGCCAGCCTGGTGACTCATTTTTTCATTTTTTATATGGGATTTGTCCAGGGCAAGTTTTTCTTTTAATATTTTAAGTTTAATTTTTTGATTTTTTTCTTTTATGGATTGTCTTTTGGACCCCATATTTTTTAAGCACCTCCCTATCTCCTTCATGCCCTCCATCATATCTGAAAATTTTTGTTCTTAAAACTTTTTGGCTCTGTCATCCATAATCTGGGGCACTGCTTTTTAAAAATTTTTTATTCTGCTATTAAGATCCCAGTCTTTTTCCATCTTCCACACAATTTATTAAATTCTCTCATCCTTTCATGTGGGCAGAAATATGAGAGAACTTGCTGAGGAGTAGAGGTAGAGAAAACCATCCTCTTGAAGCATTTGTTTAGATTAGAATTTGTGAAATATTTTAACCATTAGGGAATGAGGATTGTGAGGCAAGGGATAAAGGATAGATGGAAGATGTTGATATCTCAGAGAGTATGTGTGCAGTGAGATCACAGTGCGTTTCAGGAGACCCAAAAGTCTGTTGAACATGACAGCACAGGTCTTGGAGAATAGGACAAGAAACGTGTTATGGAGATCTGACCTATCTCCCATAGAAAGGCTGTACAAAGATCTCTGAGGGCTGAACGAGTCTTGTGAGATGTTATCAGAACAGCACAAGCAGCTGGCTCCTTGATAAGAGAGACAGGCAATGTCTTTCTTCCCCACTCCCAGTAAAAGTATGGCATCAAACTATCTGCCCAGCAAGGACCCAAAGACTTAATTGCCTCCTATAGAAACTGTGTGTGTGGTCAAACTTGCTGTCTACTCTATACATCCTGCTTCTTTGTTTCATTAACTGCATACAAATTCTTTAGTTTATAAATAACATACAGTATAAATAGTCAAAGAACAACTTAGCTGATGTGGTTAAATAGCTAAGTTAAAGTAGTAAATACCACAAATAATGATGTATAGTGCAGCTTTTTTTTTGCTTTCCCCCATGATTATTCATTTGATAATTTGAAGACAATGTATGTAATAAATACTGAGTTAACTTGGAGCACGGAGCCTTAGCTTTCTCTCACATTGGTGGTGTTAGTCCCCTGGGCCCACTCTTTTTAAATCCTACTCTTTCTCTTTGTCTTTATTTCTTTCATTCTCTCATCTCCATCAAGCATTGGGGATAACCATGGGTTGTGTGGGGTCTGGCCCCTATACTTTTATAGCCCACATTCTTGTCTACTCACATTACCATCACATTATTGGATCATGAGAAGGCAAGAGAGGTAAATGCTTGTGTTCTTGCCCCATTTGAATAAGAATCATATTGGAGTCTGCAGCTGTATATTTAAGGTACTATTTATCAAACGTATTCTGTAATGGGCCAAGAAGCAACATGTTAGGCTTTCAGGTGATACTGTCTCTATCATGACTACTCTGTCACTACACAGCAAAAGCAGACATAGACAGTCCCTAAATAAATAAGCATGTCACTGTTCCAATAAAACTTTATTTACAAAAAATGGAGAATAGGTCAAATTTTGTCTGTCAGCTGTAAATTACTGACCTCTGATTAAAGGATATGAAAATTGTGCTTGACAGTGTCCATTAGATCTACATACATTTAAAAATATAACTCAATACACATGAATTGACTTAGAGGAGGTCAAAAGCAAGAAAATCCCAAGACTAGCACCTTGAGATATGGCATCTGAATCCTAACTTACTAATTACCAGCTTGTTATATAAAATTTCACATTTCCCTGTTATTGAACCCAGCTTTCTATTTAGCCAATTGAAAGCCTTTATTTCCAAGCAAAGACATGCTAACTGATAGAAAGCACACGTGTTTACAACTAAAATGACAATTTTTTGGCAGAGGCAATATGGCTAACTGGACCCAGCTTTCCACAGAGGCTCCCATCCAGAAGGAGAGTTAAAGGACAGAAGTTTAGCAAGAAAGCTGATTGTTTAGAGCTGAGCCAAAGAGAAGGTAGAAGAATGCACAGCAACCCTACTGAGGTGAGCTACAACCCCAAGGATACAAAGAAAAGGTACAAAATCCATCGTCAAGTGGACAAAAGTCCCCTCCCCCATGAGAATGGCTTGCAGTATACTCCATACAAACAAGTGACCAGTATTCAAACATCCTCCCATTTTATGCCACGGGAGAGATG
>CAUYON010086702.1:0-13209 GCA_963573935.1 Arctocebus calabarensis
CTGCTTTGTTTTTATTTCTGAGTAATGCCTTGGCTATTTGAGATTTTTTCTGATTCCATATAAAACGAAGTATTTTTTCGAGATCTTTAAAATATGAGAATGGAGCTTTGATAGGAATTACATTAAAATTATATATTGCTATGGGTAGTATAGACATTTTAACAATGTTGATTCTTCCCAGCCATGAGCATGGTAAATTTTTCCATTTTGTTAACATTTTCAGCTATTTCTTTTCTTAAAGTTTCATAGTTCTCTTTATAGAGATCTTCAATTCCTTCATTAGGTAAATGCCCAAATATTTCATCTTCTTTGGCTCTACTGTGAAAGAGTCCTTGACTGTTTTTTCAGCTTGGCTATTGTTGGTATATACACAAAGACTACAGATTTATAGGTGTTGATTTTGTAGCCTGAGACATTGCTGTATTCCTTGATCACTTCTACAAGTTTTGTAGTAGAATCCCTAGTGTTTTCCAGATATGCAATCATGTCATCTGCAAAGAGTGAAAGTTTGATCTCTTCTGACCCTATGTGGATACCCTTGATTGCAATGGCTTAAACGTCTGTTAACGATGTTGAAAAACAATGGAGACAATGGGCGACAACCTTGCCTGGTTCCTGATCTAAGTGGAAATGGTTTCAATTTAACTCTATTCAATACAATATTGGCTGTGGGTTTGCTGTAGATGGCCTCTATCAGTTTAAGAAATGTCCCTTCTATACCAATTTTTTTTTAAGTGTTCTGATCATGAAGTGATGCTGAATATTGTCAAAAGCTTCTGCATCAATTGAGAGAATCATATGGTCTTTATGTTTTAATTTATAGATTTACATATATCGAACCAGCCTTGAGACCCTAGGATAAAGCCCCCTTGGTCATGTTGTATAATTTGTTTGATGTGTTGTTCGATTCTGTTGATTAGTATCTTGTTAAATATTTTTGCATCAATGTTCGTTAGTGATATTGGTCTATAGTTTTCTTTTCTTGTTGGGTCTCTCCCTGGTTTAGGGATTAAGTTGATATTTGCTTTATAGAATGTACTGGGTAGTCTTCCTTCTTTTTCTATATTTTGGAAGAGGTTTAGTCATAAAGGTACTAGTTCTTCTTTAAAGGTTTGGTAGAATTCTGACATGAAGCCATCTGGTCCCAGGCTTTTCTTTTTAGTGAGATTTTGTATAGTTGATGCTATTTCAGAACTTGATATAGGCCTGTTCAACATTTCCCTTACATTCTGGCTAAGTTTTTGTTGGTGGCGTGCTTCCAAGTATTGGTCAATTTCCTTCATATTTTCATGTTCCTGAGAGTAAAGTTTCTTGTAATATTCGTTAAGGATTTTTTTAATTTCTGAGAGGTCTGTTGTTTTTTCTTTACCATTTCTGATGGATTAAATTAGAGATTTCACCCTTTTTTCCCTGATTAGGTTCGCCAAAGGTTTATCTACTTTATTGACCTTTTCAAATAACCAACTTTTTGATTTATTGATCTGTTGTATAATTCTTTTGTTTTCAATTTCATTTAATTCTGCTCTAATTCTGGTTATTTCTTTTCTTCTGCTCAGTTTGGGGTTGGAATGTTCTTCCTTCTCCAGTTGCTTAAGATGTCCCATTAAGTTAACTTCCTCTCTTTCCGTTTTCTTTATGAAGGCATGCAGTGCTATAAATCCGTGCATTTAGGACTGCATTTGCAGTATCCCAGAGGTTCTGATAATTCGTGTCTTCATTGTCATTTTGTTCCAAAAATTTGGTAATTTCCTTCTTAATCTCGTCTATGACCCAGCTATCCTTCAGTATAAGGTTATTTAGCTTCCATGTTTTTGTATGAGTATGCAGATACCTTATTGAGGTATTGAGTTATTGTTATTGAGTTCAACTTTTATTTCATGATGGTTGGAGAAGATGCAAGGAATAGTTTCTATTCTTTTAAATTTGCAGAGATTAGACTTGTGACCTAAGATGTGATCAATTTTAGAGTACGTTCCATAGGTTGATGAGAAGAATGTGTATTCGGTTTTATTAGGATGAAATGTTCTGTAGATGTCTGTTAATTCCAGTTGTTGAATGGTTAAGTTTAAATCTAAAATTTCTTTACTTAGCTTCTTTTTGGAGGATCTATCCAACACTGCTAAAGGAGTATTAAAATCTCCAACTACTATGGAGCTAGAGGAAATCAAGTTACTCTTGTCTATTAGAGTTTTTCTTATAAATTGAGACACATTCTGTTTGGGTGCATAAATATTAATAATTGAAATCTCATCGTATTGAGTATTACCTTTAAGAAATATGAAATGTCCATCTTTATCCTTCTTTACTTTTGTTGGTTTAAATCCTATTGTATCTGCAAATAAGATTGCAACAACTGCTTTTTTCTGTTTTCTATTTGCCTGGAATATAGATGAGCATCCCTTTACCTTGAGTCTAAATTTATCTTTTAAGGTAAGATGAGATTCTTGTATGCAGCAGATATCTAGCTTGAGTTTTTGTATCCAGTCAGCCAACCTATGCCTCTTTAGAGAACAATTTAAACCTTTCACATTAATTGAAAGTAATGATAAATCTTTAGAAAGTGCAGTGGACATTTTTAATCCTTTCATCACTGTGGAAGATGAAATTTGATAAATAGTTTCTTGGTGAGTTTACTTTTGTGGTGGAGGGTTGCACTGTTCATTGTGGAGGATAGGTCTGAGAATATCCTGGAGAGTGGTTTAGTTATAGCAAATTTCTGCAGCATGTGGATGTTGTGGAAGTATTTAATGTCTCCATCATAAATGAAACTCAGTTTAGCAGGATACAGGATCCTGGGTTGAAAGTTCTTTCGTTTTAGGAGATTAAAAGTCGATGACTATTCTCTTCTAGCTTGAAAGGTTTAATCAGAGAGATATGCCATTATTCTAATATTCTTCCCCTTGTAAGTAATGGATTTCTTACATATGGCTGCTTTCAGAATTTTCTCCTTCATATTAACTTTAGTTAATTTAATTATGATGTGCCTGGGGGATGTCTTATTCAGGTTGAGTTGTGCTGGGGTTCTGAACTGGTCTGCTATCTATATTTCAGAATCTCTTGCCATGTCTGGAAAGTTCTCTTTCATAATCTCATAAAGAAGAGACTCTGTGCCTTGTGACGCCACTTTGTCATTTTCAGGTATCCCTATAAGACGAATATTGGTTTTCTTCGCGTTATCCCAGAGCTGTCTGTGAGAATGATCTGTTTTGCCTTCCATTTATCTTCCTCTTTGGAAATTTTGGAGCATTTGAAAGATTTCTCTTCCATGTCAGAAATCCTTTCTTCTGCTTGCTCCATTCTGTTACTGAGGGATTCTACTATATTTCTCAGATCTTTGAGGGCTGCAACTTCTTGTGTCAATGTGTCAAAATCTTTGGTCATTTTGTCTTTGAAATTGTTCAGTTCTTGAGACATCTTTTGGATTACTGCTTGAAATTCTAATTTCATCTTTTCCTCCTTTGTGCTGATCTTATTTGCTACCCAGACTCTGAATTAAACTTCCGACATCTCAGGCATTTGCTTGTGCAAGGGATCTTGTGCTGTATCTACCTTGTCGTTCCTTGAGGGAGTTGATCTCTTCTGATTATTCATATTGCCAGAGTTTTTCTGTTGATTCTACCTCATGATTATTTTTCACTGTTGCCTATGATGGTCCTCAGAGTTGGGGAGGTGTCTCTCCCAGATCAGATCCTGGCACGATCCCACAGGCTTTTAAAGAAACTTTACTGTGAGCTGTTTGAGTTTTTTTGTAGTTGGCACTCAGTTGAATTACCTTGGGAAAACTTGGGCAAGAGTGCAGAAGTCTTTGAGGGTTGTGTAGGACCCCAGATTGAGACATGGAGCCAGACGGAGCTACCAGTGTGTTTTTGGGTTTTTTTTTTTTTGGCCTTAATATAGCAGTCCAAATACGTAAGAATGTAAGGGTAACCAGTAAATACTTCAGTAACTTCTCTGTGGGTTTAAAGGATCAACACATAACTTCCCTTCTACTCTGCTCATGTTCAGAAATGACTGAGAAAAGTTCAAGAGACAGTATGGGCAATGCCTGTGGCTTAGTGAGTAGGGTGCCTGACCCATGTGCTGAGCGTGGCAGGTTCTAACCCAGCCCCGGCCAAACTGCAACAGAAAAAATAGCCGGGCATTGTGGCAGGTGCCTGTGGTCCCAGCTGAGGCAGGAAAATCTCCAAAGCCCAGGAGCAGGAGTTTGCTGTGAGCTGTGATGCTACAGCACTTTACCAAGGGCGACAAAGTGAGACTCTGTCTTTAAAAAGGAAGGGAGGGAGAGAGGGAAGGAGGGAAGAAGGGAAGGAAGGAAGGAAAGGAAAGGAAAGGAAAGGAAGGAAGGAAGGAGAGAGAAGTTCAAGAGACAAAAGGCAGGCAATTTAATATCATAGCTTTTCTTGTGTTACTGTTGAGCCTTTCTTGGAAGGAGGGCATGAATTCCATTTCATCAGAGGGCTTGCTAACACTGCTTAGGTTGAACCTAAATCAGGGAATTCCTGAGGAACCTTCAGAGTGGGCTGGGAGCAGGTGAGAATATTTGCTTACTTCTTGTGGGCAGCAGGAGCCAAAAGTTGGAGAAAGAAAGATGCTGAGCACCAAAGCTCAGTGTCTGTCCTCAACTCTCCAATCAGATGAGTCATGTCTCTTGCTGTGGGAAGAAATATGGGAGAAGGACAAAGAGAAGTACTCCCAATGACCCTAATGAATCTAATCATGTAGAAATATAAATCCACAAGACATGAGTTCCTTCCCCTCTCCTGGTATTTTTGATATGTTATAAATAATAAGGGACATTATTTTTTAACAATTAGAACAGGAATCAATTTTTATTATCCAATTGTTATTATGTAGAAATTTCAGAATAGACTTTTACTCAGAAGTGTTTTTGGCAACCCATAAAGAAAAAACTATTGCTAGAAAGTGTATCTGTGCATGATTTTTCTTTTTGTTGACAGTGGACTCTAAATGACCCTTTTTATTTGATCTACTAGTTTATTTGATCTGACAATTGTTTATCTTCCTTGATGTGTGTTTTCCCCCTTTTCTTTTATTTTATCTTTTTATTCATTTTTATCATGGAGTTTATATTAAATGTCTTTCCAACCTCCATGGCAAGCCATCATGAGTCAATTCAGAATTCGCTTAGCTGTCAGTGAGACTTCTGCATACTTGCCAGGTGTAAATGGCTTTTTATGTGTCATGCAGAAATATAAGGCAATAATATAAGCACATGCAAACAACTCTATGGAGTTGTTATTTCTTTCCAACTGAGAATATCTTCAACATTTGAAAGAATTTTAAATGTGGAGAATTACTGGGCATTCTTTCAACCTGCTAGATGAATTATAAATATATGTATAAAAGGTAATTTATCTCTTTTAATTATTTCTCATTTAAACACATTTCTTTTTTTTTAAAGATGATATTACTTTCTTTTAAAGAGAGAATTAAATAAAAGAATACCTGTCTCTCCCCTGATTCTCATCTGTGTATTTAGATTCTCACACACAATTATGAACGTGTCTTTTAATATGAGTACTATGTACCAAAATACATATTAGCAGCAGGTCTTATTGACCTAAAAGATTCGCTAAGCCATTAAACATGCTTAACATTTCTTTTTTCATTTATATTTATTCTCATGAGTATAATTACTTCTACAGTAATTAGAATTAAAATATTCCCTTCAGTTCTACTAGTAAAATTATTATGTCCCATTCTGCATTTGCAAATTATTTACTCATTTTAGTTCCTAATAATCGTATCTACTGTTTCATGAATTTCCTTAGTTCTTCTATTGAAAGGTAAAATGACGACATACAAGCTGCTATTGATTCTAGCTATAACTTTTGATATGATAGCAAATATTTTTGGTTCATTTCATGGTAGCTTCATTTTTGATTAACATTTATACTTTTCAAAGCATATTATTTTTAGTGCATGCCACACAAAAGCCCAAATGAGTGTTTAATGCATAAATGAATTAGTATTACATGAGTAAAATAAAAAGCCAGAGATCCAAACAGTGATGATTCAATAAGCAAAAAGAAAAAGAAAAGGTAAAACTCCCTATGCTATGTTGTAATATAACAATAATACTAATAATTATAATTATCAATAAGGTGGCATGAAATTGAGCAGGAATTGTAGAGTTCAACTGGAATGATAGACTTGTCAGAATTTGATCATTTCTAGTCACATTATTGATCACTTAGGGTAGCAAGTGAAAACTGGCAGAAATATAGTGGAACAAGGCTGCTTAGTGTGTTTTTCTTTTTGCCTGGCCAGCCATTCCCTGTCTCAGAATGAAGTTATGTGACTACTTCCCAAGTTCTGGAGGCCCTTGGGAACTCATTGGCAGGTCTGAGTGGGAGGGCGTTTCTGAGGTGAGTAGATAATATTTAGAACAAAGTAAAACAGTGCTCACCTGATAGAGACAGGTTATATATGTATCATAAAACTCCATCAAATATTCTTCTGTTGTCAGGAAACAATAACTACATAGTATATTCAGTTAAGTAAGCAGAGAGACTATGTAACCATGGAATTAAGGTACATTATATCCATTCTATAATAAATATGTTCTCATCAAAGCAAGTGGGTATTAATTAAACACTGCTGCTCAATAAATCACTCCAAGCTTTAGTGGCTTGAAAAGACAGTGTTATCTTTTTTGGGGAAAAATGATCCTGTTGATTAGATTATCCTATGACCCTGCCAGTTTGCCCATTAAAAGGAATATTCATCTTTGTTTGTAATTTTAAAAGTATGCAGTACAGGCATCTTACAAACTGTGATAGCCTAAATTATGTCCCTCTCAGAAAAGATGTTGATAACTTAATCCTCAGATCTGTCATATATGGCATTAGTGATTTTAAAAATGTGATTAAGGGGCGGCGCCTGTGGCTCAGCGAGTAGGGCGTCAGTCCCATGTGCCGAAGGTGGCGGGTTCAAACCCAGCTTCGGCCGAACTGCAAAACAGAAAAATAGCCGGGCGTTGTGGCAGGCGCCTGTAGTCCCAGCTACTCGGGAGGCTGAGGCAAGAGAATCGCCTAAGCCCAGGAGTTGGAGGTTGCTGTGAGCAGTGTGACGTCACGGCACTCTACCAAGGGCAATCAAGTGAGACTGTCTCCACACCCCCCCCCCAAAAAAAAAAAATGTGATTAAGGATCTTGAGATAGGGTTTTTTCCCTAGAATAACCAGGTAAGCCAAATGTAATCAGTGGGGTTCTTATGAGAGAAGTGGGATAATAGCAGAAAGGAGAGATTTGAGGACGGATGCACAGGTTGGAGTGATAGAGAGAGGGAGAATGCACACATACCCGTATAAGCCAGAAAAGATGATAAGGAACCGGATTCTTTCTCTGAAGCCTCCACAAGGTACCTAGCCCTGCCTTGATGTTAAGATTTCTGACCTCCATAATTTTAATATTATAAATATGTTTTGTTTCATGTCATCAAGTTTATTATAACAGCAATTGGAAATAAATAAAAATCAATATAATTTTGATTATCATATTTGCAGCATTTAAAACATTATATAATTGATTATTTTTCAAAGCTATCAAACATCTCTCTTATCGATCATCTATCTACCTCTTTTACCTGTCTATATCTGATTATTTTTTCATAGTGATTTAAATTTCATCCCAACATCTGAAGAGCCCTATATTACTAAATTGTCAAAACTGTAAAGACTTTCAGAACTTGAGGTAACTCATTTTTCTTTTCCTTTCTTTTTTTTTCTTTTGTCTCAGCACAGCATCCTTAATTTTTACTGTGTGTCTTATTATTCTTTAACCTTGTTTATTAACATTACTGTAAAACACATTGGTATCCTTTTGTGTTGTATCATAAGTGGATATTTTTTAGTATATGATTGTGACTAGTATCTAGATGTTCAAATCAGGAAAATAAAGTCTTTGAAGTGGCTTTTTATTTTCCTTTTACTTCCTACCTTCCCATCTTCAAGTGGTGGCTTTTTTACTTAGAACAATCAATTACTATAGTAGTATCTTGGAAGGGTTTAAATAACTCCTGCATATTTTATGTGGTCACATTATCAATTAACTATAAAACTTCATTTATGTTATATCTGGCCATAAGTGGTGGTCATTTTTCTTTAAACATAATAAATGAATAATTATATTCTTGTTTTTCTTTAAATAAAATAAAAATTAGAAATTAAAATGCACTTATTTATTTTTGATTTATATTTGCTCTTTGTCATGTTCTGTTCAATTTGCTTTTCTAGGTTTCTTATAAAACAGCTTGTTCTAATCAACAATAAATTTTTGAGTGTAAAATTATTATGATTTATGCTGGGTACCCATAGCTCAGTGGTTAGGATGCTGGCCACATACACCAAGGCTAGCGGGTTCAAACTGGCCTGGGCCTGCTAAAAACAACAATGACAATGATACCGGAGTTTCAGGTTCTTGGTCTTGGTAATTTGAAAAATAAATCCGCAGACCACAGATCAGTGATAGGACAGAATTTATTTACAGAAAAAAATACAAAAACACTAAAGCTCCTAGTAGGGAGAGAAAACCCAAGTCAGGAGAGAAAAGCTCTCTCTGTCTCTCTGGGCTCTCTTTATATGGGTATATATAGGCGCATGGGTTTCTTCTATATGAAGCCAGGAAATGAATGGACACAGCCTCTTCTACTAAGGCAAGGTGAATGAATGTATTAATGAACGGACACAGTCCATTCATGGAATTGAGGCCTAGGAAACTTACATGAAATTGAACTACACATAGGAAATGGGGGTTCCATATTCAGTCATAAGTGCAAAGGGAAGGAGACACCAAGGCACTGGTGTCTCCCCAGTTGTCTAGTCCCTTTTGCTATTGGAGCCTCCAGTGGGGGTCAGAGCCCACCCCTTGCCTATCCTCTAGCTTGCTGGTTCTTCTGCTGGCTGCTGCTACACCAACAGCGCTAAGGTGGAGGTGGCATGTCCTCCAGCTTATCTGGCCTGAGCTGGCTGGAGCGCCACCTATCCTGTATCAACAACTACAAAAAAAAAAAAAAAAAAAAAATAGCCAGACATTGTGGCGGGCACTTGTAGTCCCAGCTACTTTGGAGGATGAGACAAGAGAATCTCTTAAGCCCAAGAGTTTGAGGTTTTGTGAGCTGTGACGCTACGGCATTGTACAGAGGGCTACATAATGAGACTCTATCTTAAAAAAAAAAAAAAAGAAAAAAGAGATTATGATTTAGCCTGGAACTTTTTTTTTTTTGTAGAGACAGAGCCTCACTCTAGAGTGCTGTAGTGTCACATAGCTCACAGCAACCTCCAACTCCTGGGCTTAGACAATTCTCTTGCCTCAGTCTCCCAAGCAGCTGGAAGTATAGGCGCCAGCCATAATGCTCATCTATTGTTTGTTGAAGTTTGGCCAGGGCTGGGTTTGAACCCACCACCCTTGGTATATGGGGCCGGCACCCTATCCACTGAGCCATAGATGCCACCCTAGCCCAGAACCTTTTAATCTGGGTTTTAAATTTAGCTTTCTCCAATACATTGAATTATTAATTATCCAAAGAACACAGTTTCTGAAATTTCACTGCCAGAAGTGTATGCCACTGTTGTTGCACTGTTAGTGATGTGGCTAAAATAGTATTCATACTACATTTCATTTAATTGCCCAATTTAATGTTATTAACAGCTATGCATACTTTTTTTTTCTTACATGTGGCTTAATTAACCCGTTGACGTTCCCTGTACTATAAAAATTCCTTGGGAGATACCTGGAAATCTTTTCTTTGTGATCATGTCTAGGATTTTCAGTTGATTAATAGAGTTCCACTATGTCTTCCATTGACATTCTCTGCTTTTTTCTTAGCGTGGTGTGGCAGGGACCACTCATAGGGTTTTAATTTAAGGTCAGTTGAAAAAGAGCTCATTAGCATCTCAAAGAGCACATGTTATAAATTAATTTGAATGTGTTAGTTTCTAAGTTATTATTGGAAAATACCACTACTATAAAATCTAAAATCATAGTATCAATATGAATTTGATTTGTTTAGAAATAATGTGAGACTATGGCTTCTAAAAACTTAATTTCATATTTCTGTTATTAGCATCCTTCAGTACTCAGCTAAAGGTAGAATCTTGACATTCATTCTGAATTCTGGTTAATGATGTCACAAGTCATTCATGCATTTTAATTAATAACGCTATTTTTTTTCTAAGTACCCAAGCACAAAATATCCATCATCTTGAACTCTTTTTGTTTGTTGGTTTGTGGTGCCTGGACAGTGATCATAGATTTGACTTTTTCTTTAAAATATCTTAAATGTTCCTTTTCATTTCCAGTCCATCTAATATATTCAAAGTTATTTAAACTTTCTATTTCTTCTTCTCCTCTATATTATTTTATTCTTTACATTTTTTTCCTCACATGGTAAGATTAAAATGCTTTATCTCAAATTCAACAATGACGTCTATGTTGTTAAAATCTAGAAGTCAATCTCGTTTTCCTTGTTCTACCAGTAGTGTTGGACACAGTTGATCATATACCTCTTGAAATAGTTTTCTCTTTTGACTTTCATTTACCTTTCAAAAGGTAAATGTCCTTTTAAGTCTTCTCATATTTCCTGAGTTTTCAAAGAGCTCATTTCAGTTTTCTGGGCTACTTCCTTGCTAAACGGGCTCTTGTCTCTTCTGTTTTACTCAGAAGATCTAGGATGATATTGTCTATGCAGTTACTTTACACCCTATTTATATACTGATTACTCCCAATTGTATATCCCAAACTTCAGCTGTCTACAGACCCCACAGTTGTTAACCCAGAAGTTTATCTTATCTCTCCATTTGGCTGTCCAGTAGAGAAATCATACTTAAAGTGTGTAAATTTCAATTCTGATCCTATCCTATTGTCCTTATTTAGTAAATGTCTATATCTTTCTTTAGTTCTTCTTGACAGAAACCATGAAGTAATTTTTCTTTTTGCTTTATACTCCATATATCATCTATAAGTGATACGTGGTAATTTATATATCTTAAATTTAATGCTAATGCTCTCAGCCCTACAACCATGCAGTAATCTTCCTCTTTGCTTTATGTATATCATCCATGAATGGTATGTTCTAATTTATATATCTTAAATTTAATGCCTGTGCTCTCAGTCCTAAATTTAAGGTACATGCCTAGTCTGATATTTTCTTACTCTTCCAACACTATTTATCATAGTGTAAACCACTATCATTTATAGTTTTCCTTCCTATCCAATTATCATACTTTCATCCTTGCCACTTATCTCCTAGAGGCAATGATCTTTTTAAAACATAAATTAGATTATGACATTTTATTTTTAAAAACCTCCAAAGGCTCCAGCACTTAGGGACAGTTGGGGAAAAAGCTCCAAAGGCTTTATACTACTTAGGTAAATAAAAATAAAATCTAATAATTACTATAATCTGCTCATCCTCTTCTATCACTGTATGAGTCAGCATCCTCCAAAGAAGCATAACCAATAGAAGATGTACACACGTTATACAGAGAAAAAAGCTTACAGAATAAAGCATTCTGGGTATTCCCAAAGCCAGTCAAGGTGATGCCTATAATTAACCATCATTCTCTGTGTTCGTTTTTAGTTGTTCAACTATCTGTCACCTAGAGATAAGAAATCACATGCTTTTTAAAAAATTTAAAATAAAACACACAAACATGCATGTGCGCATGCACACACACATATATAAAGAGTCATGTATGTGCCTCTTAACAGATACAATCCGAGAAATAACGTTCTAAGGCAATTTTAATTTTGTGTACTCTGTGTGTACACAGCTAGGCTATATGGTGTTGCCTGTTGCTTCTAAACTACAAACCTGCACATTGCCTTATTTTCCATATTTTCACACATACACACAAACACACACACACCTTTACCTGTTTTATAGCAAATAAACTAAGAAATAAACACATGAAAGCCATTGAGCAAAGATATTTCCATTTATTTACTCTTCATTTATTCTTAGTCAGATTAGGAAGCTATTATAGGGGTTCAAATAATAGGTAATAAATCATTTGATTTACAGCAAGATCAATGGAAGTGGAGAAATATACACAGATTCAAGTAGTATTTTGAAGATGGAATTGAGTTTATATGGTACTTGTGAATTCAACTTTGCTTTCCTCCTATTTACTTTATATATCAAACAATAAATATTTTTCTCATGTAAACATTGGAGGTTTAATTAGAAACAAAACAAATAAGAAAACCAGGAAATTTTAAAAATCCACTTTTTTAATACTTAAAATGTGTGTTTTTAGAATTCTAAATTCTGGTAAAACAGAAAAAATTTCATTAACTCATTATTGAACATGTACCCTAAAACATAAATTATTCTGGAAAGTCATCTAAGCATAGTAATATTTTTATGCCTAACTGATTGATTTATATCCCTATGTTTGATCTCTATAGTATTGCTTAAAATCATATTTGAGCTCAACATGCCTTGCTAATTTACTTTGCTAAATTCTCGTACCAGAATAGCCCCTCTAGAATGATGTATTAGAATGTATATTTTATTACATGTTCTACTTACATTTCTTGACATACCTTTGGAAATACTCTTTCGAAAACAAGTACTGATTACTTTCCAATTATTAAATATTAGCATTACAATAAAAATTGAGTTTTAAGGAGAAATGATTGGAAAAGAATTACATAAATTGTGTCAAATAGTAAGTCTGTGGATTTGTAATCCTATCCAATTTAAGATAATCTGCATACTTACGTTTTTAGCCACTCATAGTTCGTATTTCTTATTTATTTGAGAGGAATAATAGCTATGGACATAAAATGGGTAAATATAGTGGAAAACATACACAGTTGTATGTATGAGTTGGTTAGCTAAAACAAGAAAATCATAAAAATTATCTGAAACATACTAAGAATGAAATATTTTAGAGTGTTGGCTGACATCAGATATAGTAACAAATTTTTCATTGTATCAGCTATACTGAAATAATATGCAAATGTGTATATCATAATAACACAAGATACTTATTTATAAAATATTAACTATCTCGTGTATTGCGTATTACACAGACATAAAAGATTTTAATAAAAAGAAAAATATATAGTACCTATTAAAATTTTTTTTAGATAAATGAATAAAAAGCTGTCAACATCTTTAGTGTAATAAACTAGAATGATAATATTTTGCATGTTGTCCTTTTTTTTTTTGGTAGAGATA
>CAUYON010086703.1:0-11108 GCA_963573935.1 Arctocebus calabarensis
GAATCTCACTCTGTTGCCCTGAGTATAGATAGATCCATGACATCATACCCCATAGCAGCAATCTCAAGCTCTTGTGTCAAGTGATATTCTTGACTCAGCATTCTCATTTTTAGTAGAGGTGGAGTCTTATTATAACTCAGTCCGGTCTGGAACTTGTCACCTCAGGTAATACGCCATGCTCAGCCTCCCAGTCAGCTAATATTATAGGACAATGTCACTTCACCTGATTAAGTGCAATTTAATTGAAGATCACTCTACAGAAACTCCTTTCACTCTATTTTGAGATATTTGGGAAAGCTCTTCTCAACAATAGAAGACAGCACAACGAGGTAAATTCTATCTTTACCTGTTGCTCCATGTCCCCTCAATCTATAATTGTTTCCTCCAAACTACCACATACACAAAGAAAGTGAAAGAGAGAGAGAAAGAGAAAAATTGAGAGAGAGAGAGAGAAGGTGAGATATCTCCATGTTGGAGAACCCCATGTTGTGGCCTCTATGGCCAGAAATCTGGATACATGGTTTTGCCAATTCACCACATCCCCTCTTTTTTATTTTCAACACTCACACCTCCTCTTCCCCCACGCCAGTTATGAAGATTCACTGGAACACATTTTGGTTTTCAGATTTGAACTGAAGAGTTGGAGGGGTGGCTAATGAGCAGGACCATTGCAATGGATGATTTCAAAAATATGCCAAATAAAGAAATAGAAGAGGATTTAGAGTGACAGTGCTGTGATGAGAGGCAGACAGGGCAGCTTTGCATCATTAAACATCTCCATGACTCTGTCTGTTAAAAAAATAACTTGGAATTCTTTCCAAATTTTTATTATTTGAGAAACAGGAATGTTACAAACTAGTAACACAAAGGCATTTGAACTTGGGCCATGTCCCTGTCTGAGCAAGCAGAACAGGGTGGACTTTGGTGTTTTGTTTTGGTCACAGATAAGTTCTCACAGAATTCATCACACCCATCAACATTATTGGCACTCAAAAAAAAAAAAAACATTATTGGCACTCTAGGGCTCACAGCACTTTTACTCAGATAAACCATGTATACTCAATGTCACAATTTATCAAATGCCAAGTACTTCCCACCCCTAACAGTCCCATCCATAGAGGCCCTCCATAAAAGTGTATCCCTGTCTGTCAAGTATATCTACTCCTTTGTGGGGAGGGGGAAAGAGGCACATCTTCCTGAGAGCATCTCTAGTTATTTCTCAAAGCATTTAGCAGTAAACTAATTCATGTTAGAAAAAGTACAGGATTGAGATTTTGTCCTCTTCCCTAGAGAAAGGGCTTATTCCCCTCACACTCACATGCAGAGGCTTGCACATCACTCTGCAGTCCATAGGGAACTGTAGGGAACAGTGGGTGAGGTCCAAATGGAAATGTTGCACTAGGAGAGAATCCTGACACCCTGAAGACCACTCAATGAGCCTTAAGCTCTGAAGAAAGTGGTTTTATTTGCATTAAAATGAGACTATGTAGGAAGAGATGGGGTGGGAGACGGTGTGAAACACCCTACACTTCCACAAGTATCCTCTATAGAAGCTCATTTTCAGACCTAAGGCCACATACAAGAAATACCTATCATCACACCCATCTCTGGTTACTTGTGTTCCATGAACAGACTTTCTCATGGTGAAACATTCCATAACTTTACACAGCCTCACTTCAACTTAAAGAAGAATTCCCTTGAAAGTCTCATATGATGTCTAAGTTTTTTTTCATCCTTGGAAATGTCCTACCTTTTTAAGGGAAACAAAGTTAGGATTCCTCTGTATTGGTTCTATGATTTTACATACACTCCCTCATCCTTCTAAAATTCCAAAGGCAATCAAACTGCACCATAAACACAAAGACATGTCCAAGTCTCTCCAGCCAGTCAGTGATGTTTGTTTTAGAAAGATCGTGTTCTTTCTAAACGGCAGGCCTATGTAGATTCATGTGAGTTTATGTGAAAATAATGTGCACTAAGATGATGAAACAAGAATTTGTGAAGTAATGAAGATCATTGTCTGGACAAGAATCTCTTCTTAACTCTCTACCTTCCATTTCCATTTGAAAAATAACTTCAGTCCACACTATTGTGTGAGTTTAGTTCCAATTTTTTTCCATGTATAGGAGAATCAGTTATGAAAATGCCTAGGTGCTGATCTTGGCTGAACTTCAAGGGGAAAGCATCTGGGCTCTCTCTCCTCTCCTATTGTATTTCCCCACTCCCAAGATTTGAGTAATATTCAGACTTATCATATCTATGGTGGAATAGCTACATAAAAAAGGAAGTAAAAATGTCAGGTACAATGGATCTTCATTTTAATCCTACTCTTTGGGAGGCCAGTCATAAAGCTGCTACTGTGATCTGGGGTTCACCTACACTGAAGAGTGAAATATGTGTGTCCTCCTACCCTGCAGTTTGGATGGGTCATTTGCATTTCTAGGGTGTCCTTCCTGTTTCTGCTTCTACAATAGAAGAAAATTGGAAGAAAAGGAAGAAAGAGAAGGAAGGAAGGAAGGTTGGAGGCAAAGAAGAATGGAATGAAGGAAGGAGAAAAAAAACAAAAAGTCCAGGAAGCCATGTGCTGTATAGTAAGAGGGGTACTGACGCATTGATGAGCCACTGTTACTGGCCTCTGCTCTTTGGGGACAAATTTTATTAGTATACCTTATCATTATAGGGGCCATTTCAAAGGGAATGGAAAACTTAAGATGCAGTCTAATTCCCTCAAGGTGAACAGACCTGAAATTCTGATGGAAGAAAGAGTGTGGTCCTTTCAGCTCTGTGTATATATGTTTGTGTTGAGTGTCACTTAAATAGAGGTGAAAGTTGAGAATGGTTTGCCTTTCATGTGACATCTGTTTATTTGTCTTGGCCCATGAAGTACTTTGGATGTAAGAATTTCATGCAAATGATGGTTGTTTTCAAAACAAACGTGTTTCTCTTTAAATAAGGTGATAGTAAAATCATTTTGGCTCCTTCATGAACATGGTGTGCCTGGGTAAACAGTACCATCCAAACTGGTGGCCTCTTATTGACTGTGCTAAACCAAGTTTACTCCACTTTTTCCTTCTTTCTCTCTTTTTATTTGTTTTATACAATACAGGCCTTCTTCTCTCACTAGTGTGTGTTGATGTCATCATAACTCACTGTAAGGCCCCTACTCCGATTCTACTTAGCATGAAGTTAACTTCTGGCTCAGCTTCTTATGTAGCTGTGACTATAGGCGTGTGCCACCATGACTGGATAGATTTTTCCTTTTTTTTTTTTTTGTTTTTTTATATTGCTCAGAGCTTCGCCTTCTATTCCTGGCCTCCTGTGATGATCCCATTCTCCCACTTCAGTCTCTTAAAGTGACAAGTTTATAGCCATAAACCACATTTTCCACCAGCATCATCACCAACATGAAAGGATTCAGTGCCTGGGAAGAACCTGTCTCCTCCTTTCTCTAGTAGGAATGAGTGCTATTCTCCTATGTGCATGAGCCACACAGTAACCACAGTTCCTTTTCTAAAATTCTAGAGATCTTTCTTTAATTTTACCTACAGATACAGAAGAACTCCATAGAGGGTCATGACTAGAAAATGCACCAGCCTCTGGGTAGCTTGACATTGCAGGTTTGGGCAGCTGAGCAGAGTTTCTAGGACACAGAAATGTGTTCCAAATGTGGTCAGGGGCAAGTGTGCAACCCAGTGTTCACCATGATGCCTCGGCAACTAGAGAGCCTGTTCTTTCCAGGCTCGAACTTGGACAGTGGATGATGTCTCTGTGTGATTCTGTTTGTGTTTGTTAGGAAGAGAGAGAGAGTGCTCTAGAAGCTGATTCTATTAAGACATTTGAATAGCATACTCCAGCCTCTTCCATGGAGAAAACTCTGCCCATGCCACAGTCATAGTCTGTCCCTCTCTGGTTTCTGGACGGGTTCTGTGAATGTGTTGTAGTGCTCATTGCTCTTTCATTTCCTAGTCATCATATTTTTAAAATGTGAAGTATTTGGCATCTCTGGCCATAGCTTCTGGGATTCTAATCTAGCAAGTCTGTCACTCTCCCTTATTTTTATCTGTATCTTGACTATGTCAGGGTTTATGCACAGGCAGGTTTGGTGGATTAGACTATTTCTGTGGTCCACCAAACCTGCCTCTGCATAAACCCTGAGATAGTCAAGATAAAGAACAAAAAACTATGCTTTATGGCTTCAGTGGGAGTTAGGGCCTGAGAGGGACCCTTCTAGACCCTGGAAGGATTTAAAGGGCAGCCCCAATGTTTCTGAGACAACCTTTTGTTAAAAGACTGCTTCTTTGCTAGGGTTCTCCAGTAGGCCATTGTCCTTCCACCCCAAGCAGAGGCAAAGTACCACTGCCATCCTCCTCTAGTTTTACTCCACATACCTTTCATGTAACCTTCCTTGTTTGTTGCTACTAAGGGAAAAGTTTTTGTTTATGTTTATATTTTCTTAATGACTTATTCTTCAGGTTTATCTTTTTATGTCACCCATTTTTTTCATTCTCCACACATAGCACACATTCAGGTGAAGAGAACACCATGACTCTTAATAAACTCCTAAAAGATCTGGAATGATTTTTTTTTTCCTTTTTTCTTTTCTTAAGCTTTCCCTCTTATTCTCTCTTTATCTCTCATTTTATTTTTCCTCCTCTTTTTTCTTTTCTATCTTCCTACAATTCAGCCACATTTTTAACACGTGAGCCAGCTAAGTTTGAACAGTAAGTTACTAGGGCCCATTTTCTGAAACATGGATGTTAGAGACACACAGAAACATAGACAGGCAGTGATGAAATCCATGTGAAGTATATGTCAGCGTTAGCCTTGGTCTCCTTGGTTTATGAGGTATCTTTGGCTACATTTAGTGACCTAGATCTGACCACTCTAGCTCCTGCTAAGCCCTGGCATTTACCCGTTATGTTTGGCTACCTTTAGTGACCTAGATCTAGCCTAGAAAACTCCATCTCCTGTTTTCTACCAAACGTGCTTTCTGCATGGGTTTGCATGTTATTTCTTCTTATTTTTTAAAATTAATTCATAGCTTTGTACATTAATGCAATGATGATGTACAATGTGCTTGTTTGTATAAAATTTGAAATACTAACAACAAAGTGGTACATAGCTTTCACTGCATTTTCTGAGTTACTGTGTTCAGACATTCATATTCTACACTTGAAATATTTCACATGTACCCTTGTTGCATTCACAGTAGACGTAGTGCCACCGATTACCCTCCTTCCACCTATCCTCACCACTCTTCTCTCCTCTTGATGGTACATGAAACTTTTAATACTTTTTATCCTGAGGGCTTGTTAGTAGTCATCCCTCTTCCTAGATTCCCTCCTAGAAAGATTGTTTAAATAATTATAAAAGAACTGCCACTCCAGACTTCCTTAATTTGGATTAGAATGACTCCTCACATTTTTCTCATTACTCCTGTTTGCAGAATGGTCAACTTTAAGGACACCACTGTAGAACAGGAAAATCTGTTTTTAGTTCTTTGAGGATTCTCCATACATTTCTTTCACAGAGACCATATTAGTTTACAATTTCACCACCAGTGTAAAAGTTTTCCCTTCTCTCCACATGAATGCCAGCATCTGTAGTTTTTGATGTGGGCTTTTGTGACATGGTTTACTCCTACAGGGTTAGATCACATCTCAGATTGGTCATGAACTTGCCTTTCTCTGGTGATTAGAGATGAAGAGCATGTTTTCATGTGTTTGTTGGTAATTTCTCTGTCTTAATTCATAGAAGTTTCTGCTCATTTCTCCTGACGATTTATACATAGGATTGTTTACTCTTCTCTTGTTGATTAATTTGAGCTCTCTGTAGATTCTAGTTACCAGTGCCGTGTGAAATTCATGGTATGGAAATATCTTCACTTATTCTGAAGGTTCTTTTTGCTTTACTTATTGTACCCCAATTTATGGAACAAAGTTTTTTATTAAGTCATATATACATAGATCATGAATACATTTATGCCTTTGTGGATTCAATATGTTGCCTATTTGTACAAATTGCAGTGCTTACATACTACTAATTAACATAGCTTTTACTTCATTTATTTAATCACAGTGTTAAGACAATTGTATTCAATGAGAAACTAAAAATCTGCATAGATGTATGCAGCAGATTTTTAGTTCATCATTTCCTATTTATTTATTACGACATTGATGCAATTGCCAATTGGGTATTCCTTGTATAAATTTTTTCATCCCAATGGTGTTAAGAATTTTCCCATGCTTTCTTCTGAAAATTTTATTGTTTCATGTCTTAACATTACATTTATTTAAGCCAATGAGAGTAAATTCTTTTTTGTTGTTTTTTGTTTGCTTATTTATTTTCTGGGATTCATTGAGGGTATACATATCCAGGTTGCATTGATTGCTTTTGTTAGCTAAGGACCCTCTTATATTTGTGTCTCAGCCATGAAAGGTGTACAACGCCTTTTGACCCCACCTCTTCTCTCTTTCTATTTGTCAGCTCTCTCTTTCCCCCACCCACACTATATACTAGGACCTGCATTTTTCTCACAACAGAATTGAGTATATAGGATTTTTATTTCTCCATTATTATGAGGCTTTACTAAGAATAATGTGTTCCACATCCCCCCAGGTTAATAAGAGGGTGCACGGTCTACATCTTTTTGTTGTGGCAGAATAGTATCCTATGGCGTACATATACCACAACTTGTTACTCCGTTCCTGGGTTGCTGGACATTTAAGTTCTTCCCACATTTTGGAGATTGTAAATTGTACTGTGTTACAGCCTAGTGCTTGTGCCCTTGTGGTAGAATGATTTTTTTTTCCTTCCAGGTGGATGCCCAATAATAGGATTGCATGATCAGAGAGAGCTGTAGCTTGAGTTCTGAAATTGATTTTCAGTCCCACCAAAAGGTTAAGGGTATTCTCTGTTCGCCACATCCAAAGCAGCATCTACAGTTTTGAGATTTTGTGATGTGGCCCATTCTCACTATGGTTAGGTGATATCTCAGGGTAGTGTTATTTGCAGTTCTCTATTAATTAGAAAAGAAATACTTTTGTTCATATGCTTGTTAGCCATTTTCCAATCTTCTTAGGAGAGAGTTCTAGTCATTTCTCTTGAACATTGATATATGAGATTGTTGGCTTTTCTTACCTGGATTAATTTGTGTTCACTGTAGATCCTAGTTGTGAAGCTTTTCTCAGATTCAAAATATGCAAATATCCTTTCCCAATGTGCGGATTGTCTGTTTCCTTTGTTTGTTGTCACATTCCCTGTATAGAAGTTTTTCAGTTTAATTAAAATTCTCAACAAAATTTTTGCCAATAAATTACAGCTTATCATCAAAAAAGGAATACATCATGACCAAGTAGGTTTCATCCCAGATATGCAAGGCTGGTTTATCATATGCAAGTCTGTAAGAGTTATTCACTGTATCAAAAGAAGCAAAAACAAAGACCATATGGTCTTCTCAATAAATAGAGAAAAAACACTTGATAAAATCTAGCACCTTTTTCCTAATTAGAGCACTGAAGATTGTAAGCATAGGTAGCATATTTCTTTACCTGATCAAAGCTATCTATAACAAAGTCACAGGTAATAATTTACTGAATGGAGTAAAACTGAAAGTGTTTGCCCTTAGAACTGAAAGCAGAACAAGTTGTCCTCTGTCAACATTACTATTCATCATAGTGTTGCATGTCCTAGCCAATACAATTAGGTAAGATAAGAAAATGCAGGTCCTCCAAATGGGAGCACAGGAGGACAAAAACTCCCTCTATGTAGATGAAATGATCTTATACTTAGAGAATGCCAAAGACTCAAGCAGAGGATTCCTGATATTTATCAAAACAAGGAGTAATATCTCAGGATATAAAATTGATGTCCAGATGTCAGTCGCCTTTGTGCTGGGTGTATAGGATAACAACAGCCAAAATGACAGGCTAGTTAAGGACACAACTCCCTTCATCATAGCTTCAAAGATAATGAAATACATAAGAATTTATACTTGGGGCTGGGTTTGAAATTGCCACCCATGGTACTTGGGACCAGCGTTCTACTTACTTAGCCAGGGGTGCAACCCCCTATTTCTGTTTTAAAAGCATGATTTTAAGAGTTCTATATTGATGTTCAATAATAGCTTTTCCTTGAATTATAATGGATACAAAGACACAGATGTTGTTCCAGAATGAAAGAAAATAGTGTAATTTTTGACACAAAATGGAAGGGGCATTTCCAGTTTTTATACATTGTGGTTGTGGCATACCCATAATATTGAAGCATTCCAGTAAATGTTGAATCATATGATGAGGTTTTTCTCTGGGTAGAGCTGATGCCCAGGAGAAGTGAGCATATGTATCAACAGTGTGGTGTACCTATTTTAATTTACAAAAAGAAGGAATGACAGCTTCATCCATTTGCCATATTTCATTGGCCGTTTCCCTTCTGGGATTAGTGATTTCAGAGAAAAATGAGGACTTTTTTAAATTTATTTTTGAGCAGAATGGAGGAGTGGATAGAATGTGTTGAGATTGAATTTTTGTAAAATTGAATTCTCTGTGAAGAAATTTTACATTAGTATGTGAATGGAAATTTGATGCTTACTGAAATGTAGCTATAAAGGTTTGAGATATTCTAGAGTTTAGTTAGGTCCCTGGACCTGGAAAAGTAGTGTATGCTCTAAGGTATGTGGTGTATACTGATAATTGCTGCATCAAAGTAGGTTTTGAATCAAGAGAAAAGGAGAAGAAATTTCATTAGTTGAAGTAGTAGTGCTTTAGAATTGTCTCTAAATGTTTAGTAGTAAAGCAAGAAAATTGGGTGTCATTTACAATGTTTATAACATAGTCAAAACCCTAGAGTTAAAATAGCATACCTCTTATTTTTCTGAACCTAATTATAAAGACTTTGAACAATTTTTTAATTAGACCCATCACTATATCCATCCTGCCTTTTTTGGTAGCATGTGCATAAATGGTAACGGCATCAATGCTTGGGAATTCTTTTAAATATTTGAGGAAGAATCCAAGAGGTAAGTTTTAAAAACTGAAATCTTTCATCAGTGGGATAGGTGTTAGTAATGAGACCAACAAAGAAAGCAAAAGATACTTGCTAGGGAAAGCTACTTGCTAGGGAAGATATAATTGACAATTAAGTTGAATCTATAAAAAGAACAATAATTGAACTTGGATCATACCCAGTAAGTTTTCTATTTCTATTTCTGCCTTTTCCACAAATTTGTCTAGATACTGTTATAAATTTTGTGTGATTTCACTAGAGAGAAATAACCATTTATAAATAACTCCTGTGGTGAATGGAAGGTTGCAATACTCATTAAATTAATGGAAGATCTATTCCAACATAATCTAAATATTTGGTAGGAAACTCCTTTTCAATTAATTGCAATCCTTTCCTCAAATCAGGGGTGAGTGAATGAGGACTATTTAAATCCACAAGGACTTCTAGAATTATAAAGAGGTTAGTTAAAGCATAAGTAGGGATTCCTAATTGCTAGAAACCAGGCCATGAAAGTTACTAGCTGGGAGTAGAGCAGTGAGGATAGAAAAAAAGAGACACATAAAATAGCTGGATCAGGATGTCAATTTTTCAATACAACAAGGCAACCTCTACTTTATTTTACAGCTTTTATACACAGTAACTTGAAGGCATGATTTTGTCCTAATTAACTTGTTGAAAGTTAGCCAAAAATCAGAATAGCATTCTCAGACAACTGAGATGACCAAAGGGTCTGTAGTCATTCTAAAAACGTTCAAGAACCAGCCATAACAGGAAACAGTTGGGGCCAGGGTGCATTCATTATTTGACTCCAATGTGGTTCCTCAAACTGGGGGACATTTCTTCCTAGGATGTTGGCTCCCAAAACTCTCTTCTGAAACTTTTGAAGCTAGAATAGAATGGTCATCCAATTTCAACCTCCTAAACTAAGAGAACTTTTAACTCAATATCCGGTATCCGTTGAAATCGGCTTTCATTCATGATGGAGAAATTAAATATATGAATGACATTTACATGCTGCAGAAATTTGCAATAACCAAAACAGATCTCCAGGGTCCTCTGAGACCCATTCTCAACAATGAGGAGCCTCAATTCTCTACCACAAAAGTAAACTCAGTCATAATGTTATTATCAAACTCCACAGTGGTGAAAAGATTAAAAATGTCCACTAGACTTTTGAAAAACTCAACACCCAAAATACTAAGAGGTCTTTAAATATTCTCAATTAATGTGAATGTCTCAAATAGTCCCCTAAAAGAGGCACAAGTTAGCTGACTGGATCCAAAAACTCAGGCTAGATATCTGGTGAATACAAGAATTTCATCTTACCTTAAAAGATAAATATAGCCTCACAGTGGGTGAAGGGAAGGAAATCACAGAAAAGTTGGTGTTGCAATTACATTCACAGATTCTATAGGCTATACATCAACAAAATTAAGGAAAGTTAAGATGGTCACTTCATGTTTGTTAAGGGAAACGACATGATGCAAAGTTTAATTTTTTAAATATATGCACCCAAACAGAATGTCCCCCAATTCATATAAGTGACCCTAACAGACATGAACAACTTGATATCCTCCACCACCATATTATGAGGAGATTTAAATATCCCTTGGACAGTGATGGATAGACACTCCAATAAGAAGTTAAACAAGGACATTTTAGACTTAAACTTAACCATTCAATAATCGGATTTAACAGACAGTTCAGAACATTTCATCCTAACAAAACTGAATAGGCATTATTCTCAACCCATAGAACATCCTCCAAAAAGGATTGTAGTTTAGGTCACAAGTCTAACCTAAGGTAATTTAAAAGAATACAAATGATTCCTTGCATTTTCTCAGACCATCATGACATAAATGTTCTACTCAGTAACAACAGGTATCTTAATACTCATACGAAGATATGGAATCTAAATAATGTTATGCTGAATGGTAGTTTGTTCATAGGTGAAATTCATAAGGAAATTACCAAATTTTGGAACAATATGATAATGAATAATTGAACTACCAGCATCTCTGGGACACCACAAAGGCAATCCCAAGAGATAAATATATAATGTTGCAAGCTTTCCTCAAGAGAAAGGAAAGAGAGGAAGTCAACAA
>CAUYON010086704.1:0-12842 GCA_963573935.1 Arctocebus calabarensis
ATCACTATCGATTTATAGTACAATCTCAGGTCTGGTAGTGTGATTCCTCCTGCTCTGTTTTTATTTCTAAGTAATGTCTTGGCTATTCGAGGTTTTTTCTGATTCCATATAAAATGTAGTATTATTTTTTCGAGGTCTTTAAAATATGACAATGGAACTTTAATAGGAATTGCATTAAAATTGTATATTGCTTTGGGCAATATGGACATTTTAACAATGTTGATTGCTCTAGATGATCTTGCTGTCACCCCACTTCATCCTGTTTGTTCCCTGGGGACTTTGGGGCTCTCCTAGGCTTTCACTTTGAGTTTCTAACAAATGACCCCAAATGGCAGCATTTTTCCAAGTGGTATTTTTCTAAGCAATGAGCATGAGATGACACATCTGGGCCATTTGTTACTGACATCTTGACTCACTCAGTTCTCTTGTGTGAATGAACTTCAGTTTAACTGCTGGTTTTTAAAGGACCCGTGCCTCTGTTTTTTCTGACTGTGTAAAAATCTGCTGGAGAGGGGGAAAATGTGGTTCAAAGAAAAAGTTAAGTTTTCTCCACAGGAACAAAAATTTTCCAGGGAAGGAAATGTGTAAATCCTATGACATAATTGCGTGGCTTTCAAAAAATTTATTTCAGTGGCTGAACTCTTCTGTAGAAGCTACTTAAGTTGAAGGTCAATGTACCAAACAGTAAAAGTGCAGCTTGTGGGATGGAAGGAGAAGTGGGAGTTGCCTAGTGATGTAGCTTCCCTCATTCCCTTACCACCCACTTTCTCTAGGAAACCTGCCACTACTAGGGGTGGAACCCAGTTTGAGAACCACTGAGAGAGCGCCTTGCCCCAGAGGGTACCCTCAGGGCCCTCCTTTACTGCCGTGTGACCTCAGGAAAGTCAGCAGGCTTCTCTGGGCCTTGGTTTTCCCATTTGGAAAATGTCATGGTTGGACTAAAAGTTTCCTAAACATTCAAGCTCCAAGATTCTGTCTTACTGAGGAAAAATCTGAAGTGGTAGAGAACTGTTTGAAATAAAAACTTTTTGAAAAAAGAAACAGAGTTTCAAGTTTGAGTCATCTACTGACAAACCGACTGCTACAAAAGCATTCTCCAAATAGAGGTGTGGTGGGCCTCCTGGTACAAATGGATAAAAAATAACCAACAGCTCGTTATTAGAAAGAAGGTTAGAGATATTCCCAGTGTTCTCATTTGTGTAATCAATTTGTTAGTAATCCTTCCTCATGAAAACAACTAAGTAATGCAAAGCCAAACTGAATATTTAATACAGTTACTGAACACTAATGGAGACAGTTTAAAAAATAATAATTATAGGGCGGTGCCTTTGCTTAGTCGGTAAGGCGCCAGCCTCATATACTGAGGGTAGTGAGTTCAAACCCAGCCCCAGCCAAACTGCAACAAAAAAATAGCTGGGCATTGTGGTGGGCACCTGTAGTCCAAGCTACTCGGGAGGCTGAGGCAAGAGAATCACCTAAGCCCAAGAGCTGGAGGTTGCTGTGAGCTGTGACGCCACGGCACTCTACCAAGGGCAACAAAGTGAGACTCTGTCCCTACTAACAAAAAAAAAAAAATAAAAAAAATTTGGGTGGCGCCTGTGGCTCAATGGGTAGGGCGCCGTTCCCATATACCAAGGGTGGTGGGTTCAAACCCGGCCCCGGCCAAACCGCAACAAAAAATAGCTGGGGGTTGTGGTGGGCACCTGTAGTCCCAGCTACTCGGGAGGCTGAGGCAAGAGAATTGCCTAAGCCCAGGAGTTGGAGGTTGCTGTGAGCTATGTGATGCAACAGCACTCTACCCAGGGCAACAAAGTGAGACTCTGTCTCTAAAAAGAAAAAAATAAAATAATAATTATATACACACCCATACATAGGATAACCAATGGCCATGCTTTGACCAGTGTAAGGGATTTCCTGGGGTGCAGGACTTTTAGTGCTAAAACCAGGAAAGTCCCAGGTAAACTGAGATTAATTTGTCACCCCATATACCTAATGACGTGCTTAGCATTATTTCAAACATTTTTTTCACATACTGTTTTAATTTGCATCACATTCCTATAAAACAGGTAATATAATTATCTCCATTTTACATGGGAAACTGATGGTCAAAGAGGTTAGGTGGCATTCCAAGGCCACACAGCTGGTCAGCAGAGATAGATTCAAGATGAAAATTCACCCAGGCTTGCAAGGCGCGGTGGCTCACGTCTGAAATCTTAGAACTCTGGGAGGCCGAGGTGGGTGGATTGCCCTGAGCTCACAGGTTTGAGACCAACCTGAGCAAGAGTGAGACCTTGTCTCTAAAAATAGCCAGGTGCTGTGGCTGGTGCCTGTAGTCCCAGCTACTCAGGAGGCTGAGGTAAGATAATTGCTTGAGACCAAGAGTTTGAGGTTGCCGTGAGCTATGACGCCATAGCACTCTACCGAGGATGACAAAGTGAGACTTTGTTTAAAAAAAAAAAAAATCTACCCAGGCTTGACTCTGGAACTGAGCTAGTAATTGCTATACATATTGTCTTGCTCCTAAATTGTCTCTTTAGCGAATCACAGAGCTGTAGTCAGTCTATGACCAAGGCCAGCTGGGCACTTGAGGAGACCTGGGCCTGGCTTTCTGTGTGATAGTAAGGGACCCAGGCTTCTCTGGGCCATGCCTTCCAGCTCGGTGAAACAATGAGGCTCGTCTGAGACAATCGTGTCCCTAGTTGTTTTTTATTTTATTTTAAGCAGTAGAACTTGTCAGACAATTTTACTAAGACCTCAAAATATAAAACAGACCATAGTCACAAAAGTTTATATATTCAGCCTTTAGCTGGAAATTCTTCCTGGTGAGCAGAATTCCTGAAACTCCACCCCATAGCCTGAGGCTTCCAGAAGCAGAGTGTAAAAACTTGTGATTTAATTGCTCTCTGGGGACCTTTCCAGCTTTAAAATTTAACCCACCATTTAATTCAAACATTTCATTTGTTCATACAGTAAAAATGTTTGAGCTCAAGCCACATATGATTTGCCAAGCACCAGGCCAGACACTGGGGCATAAGAGATGAGTGAGACCAGGGTTGCTCCACCACGGCACCATTGCCATTTGCGGCTGCATAATTCTTTGTGGTGTCCTGAGCATTGTGGAATGTTTAGTAGCATTCCTAGCCTTTACTCACTAGATGCCAGCAGCACCTCCCCAGTTGTGACAGCCCAAAATGTCTCCAGACATTGCCAAATGTCCCCTGGGGGTGAAAATCAACCCTGGTTAAGAACCAGGGAGCTAGACTAATAAAGATCTCTCATCTCATGACCTTGATGTTCCCTGAGGAGAAACAGAAATACGCTGGAAACAAAGAGAAATTATTAGAGAGCGATACACGCACAATAAAAATAAAATGGCATGATGAGATGGGGAATTACTGGGGGCTCTTTTAGGTTGGGTGGGCAGCAAAGGCTGAGAGACGTGGCTTGTTTAAGGAAAAGAGTGAAGACCAGGAGCATCAAGGATGAGGGGCAGAGTAAGGAGAGGTGAGCTGGGGGCTGGGGAGAGGGAGGAGGGGGTGGATGAGATCACTGAGGAGCTCATGAACCAAGGGAAGAAGGTTAGATTTTATTTTTAAATATGAGTATCTACTATGTGCTGAGTCCTGGGTTAGGTGCTAGGGACACAAATGCAAATTAAATAGTTCACTTGTGAGCACACAGAGGATAAAGCAGTTAATTCTATGTGGGGTCAGTCAAGGAAGGCTTCATGGTGGAGGTGACATCACAATCCACCTTGAAGGATGAACAAGAATCCATCACGCAGAGAAAAGGAAGCATAGGAAGTGGTCTTCCATAACTCTATGCAGAAGAGTCTGTGTCAGTTGTTAGATCGCTGACTCCTGGGTACCATCCCCAGTGATGCTGGGGCTCAGAAAAATGCCTTTAACCAATATTGTAATGATTCTGATGCAGGTAGGAGAGACTCCACTTTGAGAATGGTGCTCATTGGCTTCTTTGCCACTTGTCTACTGTTCAGTGGAGTATGAATGTCTTATTCTAGATAGAAAGCATTCACTGGGGTCTTTTGCCTCTCAGGACTCAGGTATAGAAGATAAAGGCAGAACAGAGAACCCATTCTTTGCTTCTCTGTGTCATCAGTTACCTGATCCTCTCAAAGGGTAAATGGAAACTCAGAGGGGATGAGTGACTCCTCAAGGTTACACAGCTCAGAAACAGTCCAACCTTGGCAGTGAATTCAGGCCTATGGACTCCTGATCCAGTGCTCTTCCCCTCCCCCGCACCAGCCACACTCAAGGTGCTCTTCCTGGGAGGAGATCCCCAAATATTCCCCCATGGGCCAGAATCCACCAACCAATCAGCTCTGACTTATAGCAGGACAGCCACATGAAGCTGATCAGGCCAGTCACCAAAAGTCTGAGGAGGACAATACACAAGACGTCACACATAAGGTCATGAATGCACAAGTTCTCCATATGCTGGTTGTTTTCCTTCCAACTTGATGCACATGGAGAAGAAGGAAAAAAACCTCACAAAAATGTGCAGACCACAGGAAATATGTTGGCAACTGCTGGAGGTTTGGACAGGGGCTCTTGCAAGAAGAGGCTGGTATGAGTCAGGCGCCAGGGATGAGAGCGGGCCTGATTGCTGGAGGTGTGAATGTGAGCCTTCCTTCTCTGAAATCCAGCCCCACCTCTGCCTTTCCACACTGGTGTCTTTGCAGCTGGGCCCCACCAGACCTGGTGCTGGAGCCGTGTAAGTGAGTAAGCATTCATTATGTAAGCTCATAATCATGTCAGTATGTAATTGTGTCAGCACGTTTAGGGGGTAAGTGTGTAACTGTGTAAGGCGGTAAGCAAGTAATAGGAAAAGCCGATAATCAAGGATGTGTATAACCATGTTAGCATGCGAGAGTACAAGCATGAAAGGGACATACGTAAGGAGGTAAACAGGTAGCATGTTACCAGAACAGGTAGACAGGTTAAGTGTACAAGCAGGTAAGCGGGGAAGCATATGCTTGAGTAACTGGGTCAGGTGTACAGAAATCACATGGGCAGAGAGTCTGTAAAGAAGTAAACATGTCAAGCTGTCACATAAGTGGGTTGGTTTCTAAGGTAAGTATACATGCACATAAGCACTTGGCCTGTTGCTTGCAGTGAGACACGCAGCTTCCACACACCTGCTGTGCTAAGGTGTAGCTAGGCTGCTTTGAGAATTTTAACCTAATCACCATCTAGGCCTGCAATATGGTCAAGTGACCAACACTCAAGACCCATTCTAGAGTGTTCTCTGCACAAAATGGCCTTAGATCATTTGGGAGTTTATTTCTGTTCACCACATTGTCAGGCAGGGTGGCTATATTAATGGCAGACAAAGTAGACTAGCGTAAAGAAAATTACTTGGGGCTCGGCGCCTGTGGCTCAGCGGGCTAAGGCGCCAGCCATGTAAACCTGAGCTGGCGGGTTCGAATCCAGCCGGGGCCCGCCAACCAACAATGACGGCTACAACCCAAACAAAAATAGCCAGGCGTTGTGGCTAGCGCCTGTAGTCCCAGCTACTTGGGAGGCAGACGCAGGAGACTCGCTTGAGCCCAGGAATTAGAGGTTGCTGTGAGCTGTAATGCCACGACACTCTACCCTGAGCGACAGCTTGAGGCTCTGTCTCAAAAAAAAAAAAAAAAAAAAAGAAAATTACTTGGGACAAAGATTTGGGACAAAGAGGGACATTACATGATGATAAAAGGGTCAGTCTACCAAGAAGATACAGCAATCCTAAATGTGTGTGTACCAAACATCACAGCCTCAAAATATATAAGTAAAACCTGAAAAAACTGGAAGGAGAAATATACAAATCCACAATTATTGTTGGGAACTTTAACATCTAATTCTCAGCAATTGATAAAACCACTAGGCAGAAAGTCAGCAAAGAGGTACAAGTGAATAATTCCATCAACTAAATAATCTAATGAACATTTATAGAACACTTTACCTAATAACAGCATAATATATATTCTTTTCAAATGCCAAAGGAACATTATCAAGGAACACAAACCATACCTGGGCTCATAGAATAAGCCTTAACAAATTTTTTGAAAATTGAAATCATATAGCATATTTGTTTTGGCCATAATGAAATCAAACTAGAAACCAATGACAGGGGGAAAAAACCAGGAAAGCCTCCAAACACTTATAAATTAAACAGTGCACTTTTATTTTATTTTATTTTTTTTGTTTTTTTGAGACAGGCCTCAAGCTGTCACCCTGGATAGAGTGCTGTGGCATCACAGCTCACAGCAACCTCCAACTCCTGGGCTCAAGCGAGTCTCCCACCTCTGCCTCCCAAGTAGCTGGGACTACAGGCGCCCGCCACAACGCCCGGCTATTTTTTGGTTGCTGCTCATCGTTGTTGTTTGGCGGGCCCGGGCTGGATTTGAACCCACCAGCTCCGGTGTACATGACTGGCGCTTTAGCCCATTGAGCCACAGGTGCTGAGCCTAAGCAGTGCACTTTTATTTTTTTATTTTATTATTATTTTTTTTTGAGACAGAGCCTCAAGCTGTCACCCTGGATAGAGCACTGAGGCATCACAGCTCACAGCAACCTCCAATTCCTGGGCTCAAGCGAGTCTCTTGCCTCCGCCGCCTTAGTAGCTGGGACTACAGGCGCCCACCACAACGCCCGGCCATTTTTTTGGTTGCAGCCGTCATTGTTGTTTGGCGGTGGGCTGGATTTGAACCCGCCAGCTCAGGTGTACGTGGCTGGTGCCTTAGCCCTTTGAGCCACAGGCACCGAGCCTCTTTTTTTCAATTTCAGTTGTTTAGGTTACATGGTTTTCAATTCTTAGGTGAAGTTCAAGTTGTAATTCAGCCCTTCACCTAGGGGGGGGGTGCTGAACATTAGGTGAGATGTTGCCAATCGCCCTTCCTGCTATCTTCTCTCCTTTCCCTCCTCTCCTCTCTCCTTGCTAGACTATAATTGTGTTTTTTCTGTCCTGTGGGTGTGTAGTTGTTTATATATTGGTTTCATATTAGTATTGAGTACATTGGATTTTTTTTTCCCATTCTTGAGATACTTTACTAAGAATGTGTTTCAATTCCATCTAGGTAAACATAAAAGATATAAAGTCTCCATCTTTTCTTATGGCTGAATAGTACTCCATGGTAGACATATACCATAGTTTGTTAATCCATTAATGGGTTGATAGGTGTTTGGCTTGCTTGCACAACTTGGCAATTGTGAACTGAGCTGCATTAAACTTTCTGGTGCAAATGTCCTTATGGTAAAATGATTTTTGTTCTTCTTGATAGACACCTAGTAATGGGATTTAGGGATCAAATGGAAGGTTGACTTTTAGTTCTTTGAGGATTCTCCATGCTTCTTTCCATAATGGTTGTTCTTCAACAAATTTTCACCAGTTACATTCAATAATGTGTAAAAAGACTAATAGTGTATCAAGACAAAGTGGATTTTTTTCTCCAGTTATACAAGACTGTTTCATTATTTGAAAATTACCATAATCCACCATAAATCTAGCAAAATATGAACTGTATTTGTCTAACAAAAATTGCAAAATTGGGAAAATAAAAAAACTCTAAATGCTTGGATAGGAATATCATGTTCCAAAGACAAAGAAAAAAAAAAAAAAGGAATATCATGTTCATGAGCTGGGTATGGTGGCTTATACCTATAATCCCAGTACTTTGGGAGGCCAAGATGGGAGAATTGCTTGAGGCCAGGAATTTGATACCAGCTTGTGCAACAGAGTGAGACACTATCTCTACAAAAAATAAACAAACTTAGCTGGGTGTGGCAGTGCATGCTGGTAGTCCAAGTTACTCAGGAGGCTGAGGAAGGAGGATTGCATAAGCCTAGGAATTTGAGTTTGCAGTGAGCTATGATTGAGCCCCTGCACTCTAACCTGGGCAACAGAGCAATACCCCATTTCAGAAACAGTCAAATAAAAAAAAAAAAAAACCAACAACAATCGAATCATGTTCATGGATTGAAAGATTCAACATAGTAAATACATCTGTCAATTCTCCCTAAATTCATTTATATATTCAACAAAATTCCTGTCAAAAGTTCAGCAAATTGGTCAGTGCCTGTGGCTCAGTCGGTAGGGCGCCGGCCCCATATACCGAGAGTGGTGGGTTCAAACCCGCCCTGGGAAAACGGCAACAAAAAAATAGTCGGGCGTTGAGGTGGATGCCTGTAGTCCTAGCTACTTGGGAGGCTGAGGCAAGAGAATCGGCTGGGCCCAGGAGTTGGAGGTTGCTGTGAGCTGTGTGACGCCATGGCACTCTACTGAGGGTGATAAAGTGAGACTCTGTCTCTACAAAAAAAAAAAAAAAAATCAGCAAGTTGGAGGAACCCGTAGCTCAGTAGGTAGGGCACCGGCTACATACACCAAAGCTGGTGTGTTCCAACCTGGCCTGGGCCAGCTAAAACAACAATTACAATTGCAACAAAAAAATAGCTGGCCATTGTGTCAGGCACCTGTAGTCCCAGCTACTTAGGAGGCTGAGGCAAGAGAATTGCTTAAGCCCAAGAATTTGAGGTTATTCTGTGATGCCACCACACTCTTCCCAGGGCGACAGCTTGAGACTCTTGTCTCAAAAAAAATTCAGACTCGGCGCCTGTGGCTCAATGGGCTAAGGCGCCAGCCACATACACCTGAGCTGGCGGTTCGAATCCAGCCCGGGCCACCAAACAACAATGACGGCTGCAACCAAAAAATGGCCGGGCGTTGTGGTGGGCGCCTGTAGTAGTGCCTGTAGCCTCTTGGGAGGCAAGAGACTTGCTTGAGCCCAGGAATTGGAGGTTGCTGTGAGCTGTGATGCCACTGCACTCTATCCAGGGTGACAGCTTGAGGCTCTGTCTCAAAAAAAAAAAAAAATCATTAAGTTTTTTTGTAGGCAGAGACAAACTTATTAAAAAATTTATATGGAAAGGGAAGGACTCTAGAGTAGTCAAAACAATTTTTTTTCTTTCTTCTTTTGTAGAGACAGAGTCTCACTTTATCGCCCTCGGCGGAGTACCATAGCATCACACAGCTCACAGCAACCTCCAACTACTGGGCTTACGTGATTTTCTTGCCTCAGCCTCCCGAGTAGCTGGGACTACAGGCACCCGCCACAACGCCTGGCTATTTTTCTGGTTTTTTGCAGCTCGGTCGAGGCCGGGTTTGAACCCGCCACCTTTGGTATATGGGGCCGGAGCCCTACTCGATAAGCAACAGGCGCTGCCCAGCCAAAACAATTTTGGAAGAATAAAGTGGGAAGAATCACTCTTCCCAGGGCTAACTAAGGCTTACGTATAGCTACAGGAAACCGTGGAAGAATAGACGTATAGATCAATAGAACCAAATAGAGAATCAGGCTCGGCACCTGTAGCTCAGCAGCTAGGGTGCTAGCCACATATACCAGAGCTGGCGGGTTTGAATCCAGCCCAGGGTCTGCCAAACAACAGTGAGAACTACAGCCAAAAAATATCTGGGTGTTGTGGCAGATGCCTGAAGTCTCAGCTACTTAAGGCAGGCTGAGGCAAAAGAATCGCTTAAACCCAAGAGTTAAAGGTTGCTGTGAGCTGTGAAGCTACAGCACTCTACCCAGGGCAACATGGTGAGATTCTGTCCCCACCCCCCCAAAAAAATAGGGCGGTGCCTGTGACTCATGGAGTAGGGTGCCGGCCCCATATACCGAAGGTGGCGGGTTCAAACCCGGCCTCCCCGAACTGCAAAACAGAAAAAATAGCCGGGCGTTGTGGCGGGCACCTGTAGTCCCAGCCACACGGGAGGCTGAGCCAAGACAGTCGCCTAGGCCCAGGAGCTAGAGGTTGCTGTGAGCTGTGTGACGCCATGGTACTCCGCCGAGGGCAATAAAGTGAGACTCTGTCTCTACAAAAAAGTAAATAAATACATAAATAAAAAACAGAATAGAGAACCCAGAAATAGATTCACACAAATTAACTTTCAACAAAGAAGCAAAAATAATCCAATGGAGGAAAGATATGAATAATTTTCAATAAATGGTGCTGAAAATGGCCAAAAAAGGAAAAAGAAATCTCAACCTAAACTTCAGACCTTATAAAAGTTAACTCAAAATGGATCATGGACTTCTGTGTAAAACAAAACTATAAAACATCTGGGAAAAACCCAGGACACAAATTTTTGGGACCTAGGACTATGCAAAGAGTTCTTAGATTTGACACCAATTGCATGGTTCATAAAAGAAAAAAATTGATAAATCAGACGTAATCAAATCTTTTATTTTTTATTTTACTATTTATTTATTTATTTATTTTTTGCAGTTTTTGACTGGGGCCGGGTCCGAACCCCCCACCTCTGGTATATGGGGCCGTCCCTTTGAGCCACAGGTGCTGCCCTATTTTTTTTTTTTTTTTTTTGTAGAGACAGAGTCTCACTTTATCGCCCTGAGTAGAGTGTCATGGCGTCACACAGCTCACAGCAACCTCCAACTCCTGGGCTTAAGTGAGTCCCTTGCCTCAGCCTCCCGAGTAGCTGGGACTAGGGGCGCCTGCCGCAACGCCCAGCTATTTCTGTTTTGCAGTTTGGCCGAAGCTGAGTTTGAACCCACCACCTTTGGTATATGGGGCCAGTGCCCCACTGGATGAGCCACAGGTGCTGCCCCCTCATCAAATTTTTTACAATGTGCTCTATGGAAGACTGATAAGAGGATAAAAAGACAAATGATAGGTTGGGTAAAAATATTGCAAATCACTTATTTAACAAAGAAATAGCATCTAGATGACTTGGTGCCTGTAGCTCAGCAACTAGAGTGACAGCCACATATACTGGAACTGGCAGGTTTGAATCAAGCCTGGGCCTGCCAAACAACAATGACAACTACAACCAAAAAATAGCCGGACATTGTGGCAGGTGCCTCTAGTCCTAGCCACTTGGAGGGTGAGGCAAGAGAATCGCTTAAGCCCAAGAGTTTGAGGTTGTCGTGAGCTGTGACACCACAGCACTCAACTGAGGGCAACATAGACTTTTGTCTCAAAAAAAAAAATGGTGGGGCAGCATCTGTGGCTCATCGAGTAGGGCGCTGGCCCCATATACCAAAGGTAGCGAGTTCAAACCCCGCCTCGGTGGAACTGCAAAACAAAAAAATAGCTGGGCGTTGTGGCAGGCGTCTGTAGTCCCAGCTACTTGGGAGGCTGAGGCAAAAGAATCACTTAAGCCCAGGAGTTGGAGGTTGCTGTTACCTGTGTGACACCACAGCATTCTACCGAGGGCAATAAAGTGAGATTCTGTCTCTACCAAAAACAAAAAGAAAGAAAAGAAAAGAAAAAGAACTAGCATCTAGAATACATAAAGAAAAGCCGGTACAGTTGCTCAGGCCTGTATCCTAGCACTGTAGGAGGCCAAGGTAGGTGGATTGCCTGAGCTCACAGGTTTGTGACTAGCCTGAGCAAGAGCAAGACCTCGTCTCTAAAAATAGCCAGGTGTTGGGTGGTGCCTGTGACTCAAGGAGTGGGGCACTGGCCCCAGGCCAAAAACTGCAAAAAAAAAAAAAAATAGCCAGATGTTGTGGCAAGTATCTGTAGTCGCAACTACTTGGGAGGCTGAGGCAAGAGGACCATTTGACCCCAAGAGTTTGAGGTTGCTATGAGCTATGAAGCCATGACACCCTACTGAGGGCGACAAAGTAAGACTGACTCAAAAAAAAAAAAAAAAAAATAGAAAAAGAATGTAAAAAGAACTCTCAGAAATAAACATAAAAAAAAGCAAAGGGCGGTGCCTGTGGCTCAGTGGGCAGGACTCCGGCCCCATATACTGAGGGTGGCGGGTTCAAACCTGGCCCCCACCATATTGCAACAAAAATATAGCTGGGTGCTGTGGCGGGTGCCTGTAGTCCCGGCTACTCAGGAGGCAAGAGAATTGGCTAAGCTCAAGAGCAAGAGGTTGCTGTGAGCTGTGACACCACAGCAATCTACCGAGGATGACAAAATGTGGCTCTGTCTCCAAAAAAAAAAAAAAAAAAGCAAACAAAATCTCCTTTACCAACCAAGTAGTTTCTTTCTTTCTTTTTTTTTTTTTTGAGACAGAGCCTCATGCTGTCGTCCTGTTCTTAAGCGATCCTCTTGCCTCAGCCTCCCAAGTAGCTGGGACTACAGGTGCCTACCACAACGCCCGACTATTTTTTGGTCGCAGCCATCATTGTTGTTTGGCAGCCCCCGGCAGGATTCAAACCCGCAGCTCAGGTGTATGTAGCTGGTGCCTTAGCTGCTTGAGCCTCAGGCGCCAAGCCCTAAGTAGTTTCTTTTCTGATCAACAGAACAGGGCTGTAATGACTTAGGGGGCAGCATTCATAACAGTCCTTTGGTGTATGTTAGTCTATCTCCACCTAAATACTATAGGTATCACCAGGCCAGAGATTTGGGGGGCAGGAGATAAATGGTCTTTTTTTTTTTTTTTTTTTTTGTAGAGACAGAGTCTCACTCTATTGCCTTTGGTAGAGTGCCATGGCATCATGTAGCTCACAGCAACCGCCAACTCCTGGGCTTAGTTGATTCTCTTGCCTCAGCCTCCTGAGTAGCTGGGACTACAGGCGCCCACCACAATGCCTGGCTGTTATTTTTTTTCTTTTTTGAGATAGAGCCTCAAGCTGTCACCCGGGTATCACAACTCACAGCAACCTCCAATTCCTGGGCTCAAGCGAGTCTCTTGCCTCTGCCTCCCAAGTAGCTGGGACTACAGGCACCCGCCACAACGCCTGGCCATTTTTTGGTTGCAGCCATCATTGTTGTTTGGCGGGCCCTGGGGCTGGATTCGAACCCGCCAGCTCAGGTGTACGTGGCTGGCACCTTAGCCCGTTGAGCCACAGGCGCTGAGCCTGCCTG